>JAECWR010000114.1:0-284866 GCA_018150935.1 Drosophila pruinosa | reverse complement strand
CATCAAAACCATCAAAAACATCAAAAACATCAAAAACATCAAAAACATCAAAAACATCAAAATATCAAAACATCAAAACATCAAAACATCAAAACATCAAAAACATCAAAACATCAAAACATCAAAACATCAAAACACAAAACACCAAAACATCAAAAACATCAAAAACATCAAAAACATTATCAAAAACATCAAAAACATCAAAACATCAAAAACATCAAAACATCAAAACATCAAAACATCAAAAGATACAAAACATCAAAACACAAAATATCAAAACATCAAAAACATCAAAAACTAAAACATTAAAAACATATCAAAACATCAAAAACATCAAAAACATCAAAAACATCAAAAACATCAAAAACATCAAAACATCAAAAACATCAAAAACATCAAAAAAACATCAAAAACATCAAAAACATCAAAAAACATCAAAAACATCAAAACATCAAAAACATCAAAACATCAAAAACATTAAAAAACATCAAAACATCAAAAACATCAAAAACATCAAAACATCAAAAACATCAAAAACATCAAAAACATCAAAAACATCAAAAACATCAAAACATCAAAAACACCAAAAACATCAAAGACATCAAAAACATCAAAGATATCCAAAACATCAAAACATCAAAACATCAAAAACTCAAAAATATCAAAAACATCAAAAACATCAAAAACATCAAAACATCAAAAAACATCAAAAACATCAAAACATCAAAAAATCAAAAAACATCAAAAACATCAAAACATCAAAAACATCAAAAACATCAAAAACATCAAAAACATCAAAAACATCAAAAACATCAAAACATCAAAAATCATCAAAAACATCAAAACATCAAAACATCAAAAACATCAAAAACATCAAAACATCAAAAACATCAAAAAACATCAAAAACATCAAAACATCAAAAACATCAAAAACATCAAAAACATCAAAAACATCAAAACATCAAAAACATCAAAAACATCAAAACATCAAAAACATCAAAAACATCAAAACATCAAAAACATCAAAAACATCAAAAACATCAAAACATCAAAAACATCAAAACATCAAAAACATCAATAACATCAAAAACATCAAAACATCAAAAACATCAAAACATCAAAAACACCAAAAACATCAAAAACATCAAAACATCAAAACATCAAAAACATCAAATACATCAAAAATAATCAAAAACATCAAAAATCAAAACATCAAAAATATCAAAAATCAAAAACATCAAAAACATCAAAAAATCAAAAGACATCAAAAACATCAAAAACATCAAAAACATCAAAACATCAAAAATATCAAAACATCAAAACATCAAAAACATCAAAAACATCAAAACATCAAAAACATCAAAAACATCAAAAACATCAAAAACATCAAAAACATCAAAACATCAAAAACATCAAAAACATCAAAACAACATCAAAAACATCAAAACATCAAAAACATCAAAACATCAAAAACATCAAAAACATCAAAAACATCAAAAACATCAAAACATCAAAAACATCAAAAACATCAAAAACATCAAAAACATCAAAAACATCAAAAACATCAAAATCATCAAAAACAATCAAAACATCAAAAACATCAAAAACATCAAAAACATCAAAACATCAAAACATCAAAAACATCAAAAACATCAAAACATCAAAACATCAAAAACATCAAAAACATCAAAACATCAAAAACATCAAAACATCAAAAACATCAAAACATCAAAAACATCAAAAACATCAAAACATCAAAAACATCAAAACATCAAAAATATCAAAACATCAAAACATCAAAACATCAAAACATCAAAAACTCAAAACATTAAAACAATAAAAACATTAAAAACATCAAAACATCAAAACATCAAAAAAACATCAAAAACATCAAAAACATCAAAAACATCAAAAAACATAAAAACATCAAAAACATCAAAAACATCAAAAACATCAAAAACATCAAAAACATCAAAACATCAAAACATCAAAACATCAAAACATCAAAAAACATCAAAACATCAAAAACATCAAAACATCAAAACATCAAAACATCAAAAACATCAAAAACATCAAAAACATCAAAAACATCAAAAACATCAAAAACATCAAAAACATCAAAACATCAAAACATCAAAAACAATAAAATCAAACACAAAAACATCAAAAACATCAAAACATCAAAAACATCAAAAACATCAAAAACATCAAAAACATCAAAAAATCAAAAACATCAAAAACATCAAAACATCAAAAAACATCAAAAACATCAAAAACATCAAAAACATCAAAAACATCAAAACATCAAAACATCAAAAACATCAAAAACATCAAAACATCAAAACATCAAAAACATCAAAAACATCAAAAACATCAAAAACATCAAAAACATCAAAAACATCAAAACATCAAAAACATCAAAAACATCAAAAAAACATCAAAAACATCAAAAACATCAAAAACATCAAAAAACATCAAAAACATCAAAAACATCAAAAACATCTAAAACATCAAAAACATCCAAACATCAAAACATCAAAAACATCAAAACATCAAAACATCAAAAACATCAAAACATCAAAAACATCAAAACATCAAAACATCAAAAGCATCAAAAACATCAAAACATCAAAAACATCAAAAACATCAAAAACATCAAAAACATCAAAAACATCAAAAACATCAAAACATCAAAAACATCAAAACATCAAAAACATCAAAAACATCAAAACATCAAAAACATCAAAAACATCAAAAACATCAAAAACATCAAAACATCAAAAACATCAAAATCAAAACATCAAAAACATCAAAACATCAAAACATCAAAACATCAAAAACATCAAAAACATCAAAAACATCAAAAACATCAAAAACATCAAAAACATCAAAAACATCAAAAACATCAAAAACATCAAAAACATCAAAAACATCAAAAACATCAAAAAACATCAAAAACATCAAAAAACATCAAAAACATCAAAAACATCAAAAACATCAAAACATCAAAAACATCAAAAACATCAAAAACATCAAAACATCAAAAACATCAAAAACATCAAAAAACATCAAAACATCAAAAACATCAAAAACATCAAAACATCAAAAATATCAAAATCATCAAAACATCAAAACATCAAAACATCAAAACATCAAAAACATCAAAAACATCAAAAAACATCAAAAACATCAAAAATATCAAAACATCAAAAACATCAAAAAAATATCAAAACATTAAAAACATCAAAACATCAAAACATCAAAAACATCAAAAAATCAAAAACATCAAAACATCAAAAACATCAAAACATCAAAAACATCAAAACATCAAAAACATCAAAAACATCAAAAACATCAAAAACATCAAAAACATCAAAACATCAAAAACATCAAAAACATCAAAAAAAACATCAAAAACATTAAAACATCAAAAACATCAAAACATCAAAAACATCAAAACATCAAAAACATCAAAACATCAAAACATCAAAAACATCAAAACATCAAAACATCAAAAACATCAAAAACATCAAAACATCAAAAATATCAAAAACATCAAAAACATCAAAAACATCAAAAAACATCAAAAACATCAAAAACATCAAAACATCAAAACATCAAAAACATCAAAAACATCAAAACATCAAAAACATCAAACAATAAAACATCAAAAAACATCAAAAAACATCAAAACATCAAAAACATCAAAACATCAAAACATCAAAAACATCAAAAACATCAAAAACATCAAAAGATCAAAAACATCAAAACATCAAAAACATCAAAACATCAAAAACATCAAAAACATCAAGAACATCAAAAACATCAAAAACATCAAAAACATCAAAAACATAAAAAACATCAAAAACATCAAAAAACATCAAAAAACATCAAAAACATCAAAAATTTCAAAAACATCAAAAACATCAAAACAAATCATCAAAAACATCAAAACATCAAAAACATCAAAAACATCAAAACATCAAAAACATCAAAAACATCAAAACATCAAAAACATCAAAAACATCAAAAACATCAAAAACATCAAAAACATCAAAAACATCAAAAACATCAAAAACATCAAAAACAAAAAAACATCAAAACATCAAAACATCAAAAACATCAAAAACATCAAAAACATCAAAACATCAAAAACATCAAAAACATCAAAAACAAAACATCAAAACATCAAAACATCAAAACATCAAAAACATCAAAAACATCAAAAACATCAAAACATCAAAAACATCAAAAACATCAAAACATCAAAAACATCAAAAACATCAAAACATCATAAACATCAAAAACATCAAAAACATCAAAAACATCAAAACATCAAAACATCAAAAACATCAAAAACATCAAAAAACATCAAAAACATCAAAACATCAAAAACATCAAAAACATCAAAACATCAAAACATCAAAAACATCAAAAACATCAAAAACATCAAAAACATCAAAAACATCAAAAACATCAAAAACATCAAAACATCAAAACATCAAAACATCAAAACATCAAAACCTCAAAAACATCAAATACATCGAAAACATAAAAAACATCACAAACACAAACATCAAAAACACCAAAAACATCAAAAATATCAAAAACATCAAAACATTAAAAACATCAAAAAATCAAAGACATCAAAAACATCAAAAACATCAAAAACATCAAAACATCATCAAAAAACATCAAAAACATCAAAAACATCAAAAACATCAAAAACATCAAAAACATCAAAAACATCAAAAACATCAAAAACATCAAAACATCAAAAACATCAAAAAACATCAAAAACATCAAAAACATCAAAAACATCAAAAACATCAAAAACATCAAAACATCAAAAACATCAAAAACATCAAAAACATCAAAAACATCAAAAACATCAAAAACATCAAAAACATCAAAACATTAAAAAAACATCAAAAACATCAAAAACATCAAAACATCAAAAACATCAAAAAACATCAAAACATCAAAAACATCAAAAACATCAAAAAAGACATCAAAACATCAAAAACATCAAAACATCAAAAACATCAAAAACATCAAAACATCAAAACATCAAAAACATCAAAAACATCAAAACATCAAAACATCAAAACATCAAAACATCAAAACATCAAAACATCAAAACATCAAACATCAAAACATCAAAACATCAAAATATCAAAACATCAAAACATCATAAAACATCAAAAACATCAAAAATATCAAAAACATCAAAAACATTAAAACAATAAAAACATTAAAACATCAAATATATAAAAACATCAAAAAATCAAAAACATCAAAAACATCAATAACATATAAAACATATAAAACATTAAAAACATAAAAACACCAAAAACAATCAAAAACATCAAAAACATCAAAAACATCAAAACATCAAAAACATCAAAACATCAAAAACATCAAAAACATCAAAAACATCAAAATATCAAAACATCCTAAACATCAAAACATCAAACATCAAAACATCAATAACATATAACATCAAAAACATAAAAAACACCAAAACATCAAAAAGATCAAAAACATCAAAACATCAAAAACATCTACACATCAAAACCTCAAAACATCAAATACATCGAAAACATACAAAACATCACAAACATAAAAACACCAGAAATACCAAAAATATCAAAAACATCAAAAACATCAAAAACATCTAAAACATTAAAAACATCAAAATCATCAAAAACATCAAAACATCAAGAACAACAAAAACAACAAAAACTTCAAAAACAACAAAAACATAAAAAACAACAAAAACATAAAAAAAACCAAAAACATCACAAACATCAAAAAAACATCAAAACATCAAAAACATCAAAAACATCAAAAACATCAAAAACATCAAAATCATCAAAAACATCAAAAACATCAAAAACATCAAAAACATCAAAACATCAAAAACATCAAAAACATCAAAACATTAAAAACATCAAAACATCAAAAACATCAAAAACATCAAAAACATCAAAAACATCAAAAACATCAAAAACATCAAAACATCAAAATCATCAAAAACATCAAAAACATCAAAAACATTAAAAACATTAAAAACATCAAAAACATCAAAAACATCAAAAACATCAAAAACATCAAAAACATCAAAGACATCAAAAACATCAAAAACATCAAAAATATTCAAAAATATTCAAAACATCAAAAACATCAAAACCCCAAAAACATCAAAAACATTAAAAACATCAAAACATCTAAATATCAAAACATCAAAACATCAAAACATCAAAATATCAAAATATCAAAACATCATAACATCAAAACATCAAAAACATCAAAACATCAAAATATCAAAAATATCAAAAAGATCAAAAACATCAAAACATCAAAAACATCTACACATTAAAACCTCAAAAACATCAAATACATCGAAAACATAAAAAACATCACAAACATAAAAAACACCAGAAACACAAAAATATTAAAAACATCAAAAACATTAAAAACATCAAAAACATCAAAAGACATCAAAAACATCAAAGACATCAAAAACATCAAAACATCAAAAACATCAAAAACATCAAAACATCAAAAACATCAAAAACATTAAAAACATCAAAACATCAAAAACATCTAAATATCAAAACATCAAAACATCAAAACATCAAAACATCAAAAACATCAAAAACATCAAAAACATCAAAAACATCAAAAACATCAAAAACATCAAAAACATCAAAAACATCAAAGACATCAAAGACATCAAAGACATCAAAAACATCAAAAACATCAAAAACATCAAAAACATCAAAACATCAAAACATCAAAAACATTAAAAACATCAAAACATCAAAAACATCTAAATATCAAAACATCAAAACATCAAAACATCAAAACATCAAAACATCAAAACATCAAAACATCAAAATATCAAAACATCATAACATCATAACATCAAAACATCAAAAACATCAAAAATATCAAAAACATCAAAAACATTAAAACAATAAAAACATTAAATCATCAAATATATAAAAACATCATAAAATCAAAAACATCAAAAACATCAATAACATATAAAACATATAAAACATTAAAAACATAAAAAACACCAAAAACATCAAAAACATCAAAAACATCAAAAACATCAAAAACATCAAAAACATCAAAAACATCAAAATATCAAAACATCCTAAACATCAAAACATCAAACATCAAAAACATCAATAACATATAACATCAAAAACATAAAAAACACCAAAAACATCAAAAAGATCAAAAACATCAAAACATCAAAAACATCTACACATCAAAACCTCAAAAACATCAAATACATCGAAAACATACAAAACATCACAAACATAAAAAACACCAGAAATACCAAAAATATCAAAAACATCAAAAACATCAAAAACATCTAAAACATTAAAAACATCAAAATCATCAAAAACATCAAAACATCAAGAACATCAAAAACATCAAAAACTTCAAAAACGTCAGTAACATATAAAACATCAAAAACATAAAAAAAACCAAAAACATCACAAACATCAAAAACATCAAAAACATCAAAAACATCAAAAACATCAAAAACATCAAAATCATCAAAAACATCAAAAACATCAAAAACATCAAAAACATCAAAACATTAAAAACATCAAAACATCAAAAACATCAAAAACATCAAAAACATCAAAAACATCAAAAACATCAAAAACATCAAAAACATCAAAAACATCAAAATCATCAAAACATCAAAAACATCAAAAACATTAAAAACATTAAAAACATCAAAAACATCAAAAACATCAAAAACATCAAAAACATCAAAAACATCAAAAACATCAAAAACATCAAAAACATCAAAAATATTCAAAAATATTCAAAACATCAAAACATCAAAACCCCAAAACATCAAAAACATTAAAAACATCAAAAACATCTAAATATCAAAAACATCAAAACATCAAAACATCAAAATATCAAAATATCAAAACATCATAACATCAAAAAATCAAAAACATCAAAAACATCAAAAATATCAAAAATATCAAAAAGATCAAAAACATCAAAACATCAAAAACATCTACACATCAAAACCTCAAAAACATCAAATACATCGAAAACATAAAAACATCACAAACATAAAAAACACCAGAAACACAAAAATATTAAAAACATCAAAAACATTAAAAACATCAAAAATCAAAGACATCGAAAACATCAAAAACATCAAAAACATCAAAAATATCAAAAACATCAAAACATCAAAAACATCAAAACATCAAAAACATCAAAAACATCAAAAACATCAAAAACATCAAAAACATCAAAAACATCAAAAAGATCAAAAACATCAAAAACATCAAAAACATCAAAAACATCAAAAACATCAAAAACATCAAAATCATCAAAAACATCAAAAACATCAAAAACATTAAAAACATTAAAAACATCAAAAACATCAAAAACATCAAAAACATCAAAAACATCAAAACATCAAAAACATCAAAAACATCAAAAACATCAAAAACATCAAAAACATCAAAAACATCAAAAACATCAAAACATCAAAAACATCAAAACATCAAAGACATCAAAACATCAAAACATCAAAAAACATCAAAACATCAAAACATCAAAAACATCAAAAACATCAAAACATTAAAAACATCAAAACATCAAAAACATCTAAATATCAAAACATCAAAAACATCAAAACATCAAAATATCATAACATCAAAACATCATAACATCAAAACATCAAAAACATAAAAACACCAAAAACATCAAAAACATCAAAAACATCAAAAACATCAAAAACATCAAAACATCAAAAACATCAAAAACATCAAAAACATCAAAAACATCAAAAACATCAAAAACATCAAAAACATCAAAATCATCAAAACATCCTAAACATCAAAACATCAAAACATCAAAAACATCAATAACATATAACAAAACAAAAAACATCAAAAACATCAAAAGATCAAAAAACATCAAAACATCAAAAACATCTACACATCAAAACCTCAAAAACATCAAATACATCGAAAACATACAAAACATCACAAACATAAAAAACACCAGAAATACCAAAAATATCAAAAACATCAAAAACATCAAAAACATCTAAAACATAAAAAACATCAAAATCATCAAAAACATCAAAACATCAAGAACATCAAAAACATCAAAAACTTCAAAAACGTCAATAACATATAAAACATCCATAACATAAAAAAACCAAAAACATCACAAACATCAAAAACATCAAAAACATCAAAAACATCAAAAACATCAAAAACATCAAAAACATCAAAAACATCAAAAACATCAAAAACATCAAAAACATCAAAAACATCAAAAACATTGAAAACATCAAAACATCAAAAACATCAAAAACATCAAAACATCAAAAACATCAAAAACATCAAAAACATCAAAAACATCAAAAACATCAAAACATCAAAAACATCAAAATCATCAAAAACATCAAAAACATCAAAACATCAAAAACCCAAAAACATCAAAAACATTAAAACATCAAAAGCATCTAAATATCAAAACATCAAAACATCAAAACATCAAAATATCAAAATATCAAAACATCATAACATCAAAACATCAAAAACATCAAAAACATCAAAAATATCAAAAATATCAAAAACATTAAAAACATTAAAAACATTAAAACATTAAAAACTATAAATCATCAAAAATATAAAAACATCATAAAATCAAAAACATCAAAAACATCAAAAACATCAAAAACATCAAAAACATCAAAAACATCAAAAACATTAAAAACATCAAAACATCCTAAATGTCAAAACATCAAAAACATCAATAACATATAACATCAAAAACATAAAAAACACCAAAAAGATCAAAAACATCAAAAACATCAAGACATCAAAAAACATCTACATATCAAAACCTCAAAAACATCAAATACATTGAAAACATACAAAACATCACAAACATAAAAAACACCAGAAACACCAAAAATATCAAAAACATCAAAAACATCAAAAACATCAAAAACATTAAAAACATTAAAAACATCAAAAACATCAAAAAACATCAAAAACATCAAGAACATCAAAAACATCAAAAACTTGAAAAACGTCAATAACATATAAAAACATCAAAAACATAAAAAAACCAAAAACATCACAAACATCAAAAACATCAAAAACATCAAAAACATCAAAAACACCAAAAATATCAAAAACATCAAAAACATCAAAACTTCAAAAACATCAAAAACATCAAAACATCAAAAACATCAAAAACATCAAAAACATCAAAATCATCAAAAACATCAAAAACATCAAAAACATCAAGAACATCAAGAACATCAAAAACATCAAAAACATCAAAAACGTCAAAAACATCAACGACATCCAAAACATCAAAAATTTCAAAAACATCAATAACATCAAAAGCATCCAATCATCAAAAATATCAAAAACATCAAAAACATAAACATCAAAACATCGAAACGTCAAAACCATTAAAAATATCAAAAACATCGAAAACATCAAAAATATCAAAAACATCAAAACATCAAAGACATCAAAACATCAAAAACATCAAATACATCAAAAACATCAAAAACATCAAAAACGTCAAAAACGTCAATAACATATAAAACATATAAAACATTAAAAACATAAAAAACACCAAAAACATCAAAAACATCCAAAACATCAAAAACATCAAAAACATCAAAAACATCAAAAACATCAAAAACATCAAAAACATCAAAAACATCAAAAACATCAAAAACATCAAAAACATCAAAAACATCAAAAACATCAAAAACATCAAAAACATCAAAACATCAATAACATCAAAAAACATCAAAAACATCATAAACATTATAAACATCAAAAACATCAAAACATCAAAAACATCAAAAACGTCAAAAACATTAAAAACATCAAAACATCTAAACATCTAAACATCTAAACATCAAAACATCAAAATATCAAAAACATCAATAACATATAAAACATCAAAAACACCAAAAACATCAAAAGATCAAAAACATCAAAACATCAAAAACATCTACACATCAAAACCTCAAAACATCAAATACATCGAAAACATAAAAACATCAGAACATAAAAAACATCAAAACATCAAAAATATCAAAAACATCAAAAACATCAAAATCATCAAAAACATCAAAAACATCAAAAACATTAAAAACATTAAAAACATCAAAAACATCAAAAACATCAAAAACATCAAAAACATCAAAAACATCAAAAACATCAAAATCATCAAAAACATCAAAAACATCAAAACATTAAAAACATCAAAAACATCAAAAACATCAAAAACATCAAAAACATCAAAAACATCAAAAACATCAAAAACATCAAAAACATCAAAAACATCAAAAACATCAAAAACATCAAAAACATCAAAAACATCAAAACATCAAAACATCAAAAACATCAAAAACATCAAAACATCAAAAACATTAAAAACATCAAAACATCAAAAAACATCTAAATATCAAAACATAAAACATCAAAACATCAAAACATCAAGACATCAAAATATCAAAAACATCAAAAACATCAAAAACATCAAAACATTAAAAACATCAAAATTTCAAAAACATCAATGACATTAAAAGCATCCAATCATCAAAAGTATCAAAAACATCAAAAACATCATAAACATCAAAAAAATAAAAACATCAAAAACATCTAAACATCGAAACACCGAAACGTCAAAACCATTAAAAATGTCAAAAACATCGAAAACATCAAAAATATCAAAAACATCAAAACATCAAAGACATCCAAAACATCAAAATTTCAAAAACATCAATAACATCAAAAGCATCATCAAAAATATTAAAAACATCAAAAACATCATAAACATCAAAACATCGAAACGTCAAAACCATTAAAAATATCTAAAACATCGAAAACATCAAAAATATCAAAAACATCAAAACATCAAAGACATCAAAACATCAAAAACATCAAATACATCGAAAACATAAAAAACATCAAAAACATCAAAAATATCAAAGACATCAAAAACATCAAAATCATCAAAAACATCAAAACGTCAATAACATATAAAACATATAAAACATTAAAAACATAAAAAACACCAAAAACATCCAAAACATCAAAAACATCAAAAACATCAAAAACATCAAAAACATCAAAAACACCAAAAACATCAAAAACATCAAAAACATCAAAAACATTATAAACATCAAAAACATCAAAAACATCAAAACATCAAAAACATCAAAACGTCAAAAACATTAAAAATATCAAAACATCAAAAACATCAAAACATCAAAAACATCAATAACATATAAAACATCAAAAACACCAAAAACATCAAAACATCAAAAACATCTACACATCAAAACCTCAAAAACATCAAATACATCGAAAACATAAAAAACATCACAAACATAAAAAACACCAGAAACACAAAAATATTAAAAACATTAAAAACATTAAAAACATCAAAAATCAAAAATCAAACATCAAAAACATCAAAATCATCAAAAACGTCAAAAACATCAAAAACATTAAAAACATTAAAAACATCAAAACATCAAAAACATTAAAATCATTAAAAACCATCAAAAACATCAAAACATCAAAAACATCAAAAACATCAAAAACATCAAAAACATCAAAGACATCAAAAACATCAAAAACATCAAAACATCAAAACATCAAAAACATCAAAACATCAAAAACATCAAAAACATTAAAAACATCAAAAACATTAAAAACATCAAAACATCAAAAACATCTAAATATCAAAACATCAAAACATCAAAACATCAAAACATCAAAACATCAAAATATCAAAATATCAAAACATCATAACATCATAACATCAAAACATCAAAAACATCAAAAACATCAAAAATATCAAAAACATCAAAAACATTAAAACATTAAAAACATTAAATCATCAAAAATATAAAAACATCATAAAATCAAAAACATCAAAATCATCAAAATCATCAAAAACATCAATAACAAATAAAACATCAAAGACATAAAAACCACCAAAAACATCAAAAACATCAAAAACATTAAAAACATCAAAAACATCAATGACATTAAAAGCATCCAATCATCAAAAGTATCAAAAACATCAAAAACATCATAAACATCAAAAACATAAAAAATCTCAAAAACATCTAAACATCGAAACAGCGAAACGTCAAAACCATTAAAAATGTCAAAAACATCGAAAACACCAAAAACATCCAAAACATCAAAAACATCAAAAAACATCAAAAACATCAAAAACATCAAAAACATCAAAAACATCAAAAACACCAAAAACATCAAAAACATCAAAAACATCAAAAACATCAAAAACATCAAAAACATCAAAAACATTATAAACATCAAAAACATCAAAAACATCAAAACATCAAAAACATCAAAACATCAAAAACATCAAAAACATCAAAACATCAAAAACATCAAAACATCAATAACATATAAAACATCAAAACACCAAAAAAACATCAAAACATCAAAAACATCAAAACATCAAAAACATTAAAAACATCAAAAACATCTAAATATCAAAACATCAAAACATCAAAACATCAATCATCAAAACATCAAAACATCAAAACATCAAAATATCAAAACATCATAACATCATAACATCAAAACATCAAAAACATCAAAAGATCAAAACATCAAAAACATCTACACATCAAAACCTCAAAAACATCAAATACATCGAAAACATAAAAAACATCACAAACATAAAAAACACCAGAAACACAAAAAATATTAAAAACATCAAAAACATTAAAAACATCAAAAATCAAAAACATCAAAAACATCAAAATCATCAAAAACATCAAAAACATCAAAAACATTAAAAACATTAAAAACATCAAAAACATCAAAACATCAAAAACATCAAAACATCAAAAACATCAAAAACATCAAAACATCAAAAACATCAAAACATCAAAAACATTAAAAACATCAAAACATCTAAATATCAAAACATCAAAACATCAAAACATCAAAACATCAAAACATCAAAACATCAAAATATCAAAACATCATAACATCATAACATCAAAACATCAAAAACATCAAAAATATCAAAAACATCAAAAACATTAAAACATTAAAAACATTAAATCATCAAAAATATAAAAACATCAAAAACATCAAAAACATCAAAAACATCAAGAACATCAAAAACATCAAAAACTTCAAAAACGTCAATAACATATAAAACATCAAAAACATAAAAAAAACCAAAAACATCACAAACATCAAAAACATCAAAAACATCAAAAACATCAAAAACATCAAAAACATCAAGAACATCAAAAACATCAAAAACATCAAAAACATCAAAAACATCAAAAACATCAAAAACATCAAAAACATCAAAAACATCAAATACATCAAAAACATCAAAAACATCAAGAACATCAAGAACATCAAAAACATCAAAAACTTCAAAAACGTCAAAAACATCAAAGACATCCAAAACATCAAAAATTTCAAAAACATCAATAACATCAAAAGCATCCAATCATCAAAAATATCAAAAACATCAAAAACATAAACATCAAAACATCGAAACGTCAAAACCATTAAAAATATCAAAAACATCGCAAACATCAAAAATATCAAAAACATCAAAACATCAAAGACATCAAAACATCAAAAAACATCAAATACATCAAAAACATAAAAACATCAAAAATATCAAAGACATCAAAAACATCAAAAACGTCAAAAACGTCAATAACATATAAAACATTAAAAACATAAAAAACACCAAAAACATCAAAAACATCCAAAACATCAAAAACATCAAAAAGATCAAAAACATCTACACATCAAAACCTCAAAAACATCAAATACATAAAAACATCACAAACATAAAAAAAACACCAGAAACACAAAAAATATTAAAAACATCAAAAACATTAAAAACATCAAAAAATCAAAAACATCAAAAACATCAAAATCATCAAAAAACATCAAAAACATCAAAAACATTAAAAACATTAAAAACATCAAAAACATCAAAAACATTAAAATCATTAAAAACCATCAAAAACATCAAAAACATCAAAAACATCAAAAACATCAAAAACATCAAAAACATCAAAAACATCAAAAACATCAAAGACATCAAAAACATCAAAAACATCAAAACATCAAAAACATCAAAAACATCAAAACATCAAAAACATTAAAAACATCAAAAACATTAAAAACATCAAAACATCAAAAAACATCTAAATATCAAAACATAAAAACATCAAAACATCAAAACATCAAAATATCAAAACATCATAACATCATAACATCAAAACATCAAAAACATCAAAAACATCAAAAATATCAAAAACATCAAAAACATTAAAACATTAAAAACATTAAATCATCAAAAATATAAAAACATCATAAAATCAAAAACATCAAAATCATCAAAATCATCAAAAACATCAATAACATATAAAACATCAAAGACATAAAACCACCAAAAACATCAAAACATCAAAAACATCAAAAACATTAAAAACATCAAAAATTTCAAAAACATCAATGACATTAAAAGCATCCAATCATCAAAAGTATCAAAAACATCAAAAACATCATAAACATCAAAAACATAAAAAATCTCAAAAACATCTAAACATCGAAACATCGAAACGTCAAAACCATTAAAAATGTCAAAAACATCGAAAACACCAAAAACATCCAAAACATCAAAAACATCAAAAACATCAAAAACATCAAAAACATCAAAAACATCAAAAACACCAAAAACATCAAAAACATCAAAAACATCAAAAACATCAAAAACATTATAAACATTATAAACATCAAAAACATCAAAACATCAAAAACATCAAAACGTCAAAAACATTAAAAACATCAAAAACATCAAAACATCAAAAACATCAATAACATATAAAACATCAAAAACACCAAAAACATCAAAAAGATCAAAAACATCAAAAAGATAAAAAAAAAAAACATCAAAACATCAAAAACGTCTACACATCAAAACCTCAAAAACATCAAATACATCGAAAACATAAAAAACATCACAAACATAAAAAACACCAGAAACACAAAAAATATTAAAAACATCAAAAACATTAAAAACATCAAAAAATCAAAAACATCAAAAACATCAAAATCATCAAAAACATCAAAAACATCAAAAAACATTAAAAACATTAAAAACATCAAAAACATCAAAAACATAAAAAACATCAAAAACATCAAGAACATCAAAAACATCAAAAACATCAAAAACATCAAAAACATCAAAAACATCTACACATCAAAACCTCAAAAACATCAAATACATCGAAAACATAAAAACATCACAAACATAAAAAACACCAGAAACCCAAAAATATTAAAAACATCAAAACATTAAAAACATCAAAAAATCAAAGACATCGAAAACATCAAAAACATCAAAATCATCAAAAACATCAAAAACATCAAAAACATTCAAAACATTAAAAACATAAAAAACACCAAAAACATCAAAACATCAAAAACATCAAAACATTAAAACATCAAAACATTAAAAAACATCAAAACATCAAAACATCAAAAACATCAAAAACATCAAAAACATCAAAAACATCAAAAACATCAAAAACATCAAAAACATCAAAACATCAAAACATCAAAAACATCAAAAACATCAAAAACATCAAAAACATCAAAAACATCAAAAACATCAAAAACATCAAAAACATTAAAAACATCAAAAACATCAAAAACATCAAAATCATCAAAATCATCAAAAACATCAAAGACATCAAAAACATCAAAACATCAAAAACATCAAAAACATCAAAAACATCAAAAACATCAAAAACATCAAAAACATCAAAAACATCAAAAAACATCAAAAACATCAAAAACATCAAAACATCAAAACATCAAAAACATCAAAAACATCAAAAACATCAAAAACATCATAAACATCATAAACATCAAAAACATCAAAAACATCATAAACATCATAAACATCAAAAACATCAAAAACATCAAAAACATCAAAAACATCAAAAACATCAAAAACATCAAAACATCAAAAACATTATAAACATTAAAACATTATAAACATCAAAAACATCAAAAACATCAAAACATCAAAAACATCAAAACGTCAAAAACATTAAAAATATCAAAACATCAAAAAACATCAAAACATCAAAAACATCAATAACATATAAAACATCAAAACACCAAAAACATCAAAAGATCAAAAACATCAAAACATCAAAAACATCTACACATCAAAACCTCAAAACATCAAATACATAAAAAACATCACAAACATAAAAAACACCAGAAACACAAAAATATTAAAAACATCAAAAACATTAAAAACATCAAAAAATCAAAAACATCAAAAACATCAAAATCATCAAAAACATCAAAAACATCAAAACAATAAAAACATTAAAAACATCAAAAACATCAAAAACATTAAAATCATTGAAAACCATCAAAAACATCTAAAACATCAAAAACATCAAAAACATCAAAAACATCAAAAACATCAAAAACATCAAAAACATCAAAAACATCAAAAACATCAAAAACATCAAAAACATCAAAAACATCAAAGACATCAAAAACATCAAAACATCAAAACATCAAAAACATCAAAAACATCAAAAACATCAAAACATCAAAAACATTAAAACATCAAAACATCAAAAACATCTAAATATCAAAACATAAAAACATCAAAACATCAAAACATCAAAACATCAAAATATCAAAATATCAAAACATCATAACATCATAACATCAAAACATCAAAAACATCAAAAACATCAAAAATATCAAAAACATCAAAAACATTAAAACATTAAAACATTAAAAACATTAAATCATCAAAAATATAAAAACATCATAAAATCAAAAACATCAAAATCATCAAAAACATCAATAACATATAAAACATCAAAGACATAAAAACCACCAAAACATCAAAAACATCAAAAACATCAAAAACATTAAAAACATCAAAAACATCAAAAATTTCAAAAACATCAATGACATTAAAAGCATCCAATCATCAAAAGTATCAAAAACATCAAAACATCATAAACATCAAAAACCTAAAAAATCTCAAAAACATCTAAACATCGAAACATCGAAAACGTCAAAACCATTAAAAATGTCAAAAACATCGAAAACACAAAAACATCAAAAACATCAAAACATCAAAAACATCAAAAACATCAAAAACATCAAAAACATCAAAAACATCAAAACATCAAAAACATCAAAAACATCAAAACATCAAAAACATCAAAAACATCAAAAACATCAAAAACATCAAAAACATCAAAAACATCAAAAACATCAAAAACATCAAAAACATCAAAAACATCAAAAACATTATAAACATTATAAACATCAAAAACATCAAAACATCAAAACATCAAAACGTCAAAAAACATTAAAAACATCAAAACATCAAAAACATCAAAACATCAAAAAACATCAATAACATATAAAACATCAAAAACACCAAAAACATCAAAAAGATCAAAAACATCAAAACATCAAAAACATCTACACATCAAAACCTCAAAAACATCAAAATACATCGAAAACATAAAAACATCACAAACATATAAAACACCAGAAACACAAAAATATTAAAAACATCAAAAACATTAAAAACAACAAAAAATCAAAAACATCAAAAACATCAAAATCATCAAAAACATCAAAAACATCAAAAACATTAAAAACATTAAAAAACATCAAAAACATCAAAAACATCAAAAACATCAAAAACATCAAAACATCAAAAACATCAAAAACATCAAAACATCAAAACATCAAAAACATCAAAACATCAATAAATATAAAAACATCAAAAACACCAAAAACATCAAAAAGATCAAAAACATCAAAACATCAAAAACATCTACACATCAAAACCTCAAAAACATCAAATACATCGAAAACATAAAAAACATCACAAACATAAAAACACCAGAAACACAAAAAATATTAAAAACATCAAAAACATTAAAAACATCAAAAAATCAAAGACATCGAAAACATCAAAAACATCAAAATCATCAAAAAACATCAAAAACATCAAAAACATTCAAAACATTAAAAACATAAAAAACACCAAAAACATCAAAAACATCCAAAACATCCAAAACATCAAAAACATCAAAAACATCAAAAACATCAAAAACATCAAAAACATCAAAAACATCAAAAACATCAAAAACATCAAAAACATCAAAAACATCAAAAACATCAAAAACATTAAAAACATCAAAACATCCTAAACATCAAAACATCAAAACATCAAAAACATCAAAAACATCAAAAACATCAAAACATCAAAACATCAAAACATCAAAACATCAAAACATCAAAAACATCAAGAACATATAACATCAAAAACATAAAAACATCAAAAACATCAAAAGATCAAAACATCAAAACATCAAAAACATTAAAAACATCAAAACATCAAAAACATCAAAATCATCAAAATCATCAAAAACATCAAAAACATCAAAGACATCAAAAAATCAAAAACATCAAAAACATCAAAAACATCAAAAACATCAAAAACATCAAAAACATCAAAAACATCAAAACATCAAAAACATCAAAAACATCATAAACATCATAAAACATCATAAACATCAAAAACATCAAAAACATCATAAACATCATAAACATCAAAAACATCAAAAACATCAAAAACATCAAAAACATCATAAACATCAAAAACATCAAAAACATCAAAAACATTATAAACATTATAAAACATTATAAACATCAAAAACATCAAAAACATCAAAAACATCAAAACATCAAAAACATCAAAACGTCAAAAACATTAAAAATATCAAAACATCAAAAACATCAAAACATCAAAAACATCAATAACATATAAAACATCAAAAACACCAAAAACATCAAAAAGATCAAAAACATCAAAACATCAAAAACATCTACACATCAAAACCTCAAAAACATCAAATACATAAAAAAATCACAAAACATAAAAAACACCAGAAACATCAAAAAAATATTAAAAACATCAAAAACATTAAAAACATCAAAAAATCAAAAACATCAAAAACATCAAAATCATCAAAAACATCAAAAACATCAAAAACATTAAAAACATTAAAAACATCAAAAACATCAAAAACATTAAAATCATTAAAACCATCAAAAACATCAAAAACATCAAAACATCAAAAACATCAAAACATCAAAAACATCAAAAACATCAAAAACATCAAAAACATCAAAGACATCAAAAACATCAAAAACATCAAAACATCAAAAACATCAAAACATCAAAAACATCAAAAACATTAAAAACATCAAAAACATTAAAAACATCAAAACATCAAAAACATCTAAAAATATCAAAACATAAAAACATCAAAACATCAAAACATCAAAACATCAAAATATCAAAATATCAAAACATCATAACATCATAACATCAAAACATCAAAACATCAAAAACATCAAAAAATCAAAAACATCAAAAACATTAAAACATTAAAAACATTAAATCATCAAAAATATAAAAACATCATAAAATCAAAAACATCAAAATCATCAAAAACATCAATAACATATAAAACATCAAAGACATCAAAAACATCAAAACATCAAAACATCAAAACATCAAAACATCAAAAACATCAAAAACATCTAAATATCAAAACATAAAAACATCAAAACATCAAAACATCAAAATATCAAAACATCATAACATCATAACATCAAAAACATCAAAAACATGAAAAACATCAAAAACATCAAAAACATCAAAAACATCAAAAACATCAAAACATCACAAAACATCAAAACATCAAAACATCAAAACATCAAAAACATCAAAAACATCAAAAACATCAAAACATCAAAAACATCTAAATATCAAAACATAAAAACATCAAAACATCAAAACATCAAAATATCAAAACATCATAACATCAAAACATCAAAACATCAAAAACATCAAAAACATCAAAAACATCAAAAACATCAAAAAACATCAAAAAACATAAAACATCAAAAACATCAAAAACATCAATCAAAAAGCATCCAAAACATCAAAAACATCAAAACATCAAAAACATCAAAAACATCAAAAACATAAAAATCTCAAAAACATCTAAACATCAAAACATCGAAACGTCAAAAACATTAAAAATTCAAAACATCGAAAACATCAAAAACACCAAAAACATCAAAACATCAAAAACATCAAAAACATCAAAAACATCAAAAACATCAAAACATCAACATCAAAACATCAAAACATCAAAACATCAAAAACATCAAAAACATCAAAACATCAAAACATCAAAAACATCAAGAACATCAAACATTAAAAACATAAAAACAAAAAACATCAAAAACATCAAAAACATCAAAACATCAAAAACATCTACACATCAAAACCTCAAAAACATCAAAAACATCGAAAACATCAAAAACATCAAAAACATAAAAACACCAAAAACACAAAAATATTAAAAACATCAAAACATCAAAAACAACAAAAATCAAAAACATCAAAAACATCAAAATCATCAAAAACATCAAAAACATCAAAAACATCAAAAACATTAAAAACATCAAAAACATCAAAAACATCAAAACATCAAAACATCAAAACATCAAAAACATCAAAAACATCAAAAACATCAAAAACATCAATAACATATAAAACATCAAAAACACCAAAAACATCAAAAAGATCAAAAACATCAAAACATCAAAAACATCTACACATCAAAACCTCAAAACATCAAATACATCGAAAACATAAAAAACATCACAAACATAAAAACATCAGAAACACAAAAATATTAAAAACATCAAAAACATTAAAAACATCAAAAATCAAAGACATCGAAAACATCAAAAACATCAAAAAACATCAAAACATCAAAAACATCAAAAACATTCAAAACATTAAAAACATAAAAACACCAAAAACATCAAAAACATCAAAACATCAAAAACATCAAAAACATCAAAAACATCAAAAACATCAAAAACATCAAAACATCAAAAACATCAAAAACATCAAAAACATCAAAAACATTAAAAACATCAAAACATCCTAAACATCAAAACATCAAAACATCAAAACATCAAAACATCAAAACATCAAAACATCAAAACATCAAAAACATCAAGAACATATAACATTAAAAACATAAAAAACACCAAAAACATCAAAAAGATCAAAAACATCAAAACATCAAAAACATCTACACATCAAAACCTCAAAAACATCAAATACATCGAAAACATACAAAATATCACAAACATAAAAAACACCAGAAATACCAAAAATATCAAAAACATCAAAAACATCAAAAACATCAAAAACATTAAAAACATTAAAATCATCAAAAACATCAAAAACATCAAGAACATCAAAAACATCAAAAACTTCAAAAACGTCAATAACATATAAAACATCAAAAACATAAAAAAACCAAAAACATCACAAACATCAAAAACATCAAAAACATCAAAAACATCAAAAACATCAAAATCATCAAAATCATCAAAATCATCAAAAACATCAAAAACATCAAGAACATCAAAAACATCAAAAACTTCAAAAACATCAAAGACATCCAAAACATCAAAAATTTCAAAAACATCAATAACATCAAAAGCATCCAATCATCAAAAATATCAAAAACATCATAAACATCAAAACATCGAAACGTCAAAACCATTAAAAATATCAAAAACATCGAAAACATCAAAAATATCAAAAACATCAAAGACATCAAAACATCAAAAACATCAAATACATCGAAAACATAAAAAACATCAAAAACATCAAAAAGATCAAAGACATCAAAAACATCAAAATCATCAAAAACATCAAAAACATCAAAAACATATAAAACATTAAAAACATAAAAAACACCAAAAACATCAAAAACATCCAAAACATCAAAAACATCAAAAACATCAAAAACATCAAAAACATCAAAAACATCAAAAACATCAAAAACATCAAAAACATCAAAAACATCAAAAACATCAAAAACATCAAAATCATCAAAATCATCAAAAACATCAAAAACATCAAAAACATCAAAAACATCAAAAACATCAAAAACATCAAAAACATCAAAAACATCAAAAACATCAAAAACATCAAAAACATCAAAAACATCAAAAACATCAAAAACATCAAAAACATCAAAAACATCATAAACATCATAAACATCATAAACATCAAAAACATCAAAAACATCATAAACATCATAAACATCAAAAACATCAAAACATCAAAAACATCAAAAACATCATAAACATCAAAAACATCAAAAACATCAAAACATTATAAACATTATAAACATTATAAACATCAAAAACATCAAAAACATCAAAAACATCAAAAACATCAAAACATCAAAAACATCAAAACGTCAAAAACATTAAAAATATCAAAACATCAAAAACATCAAAACATCAAAAACATCAATAACATATAAAACATCAAAAACACCAAAAACATCAAAAAGATCAAAAACATCAAAACATCAAAAACATCTACACATCAAAACCTCAAAAACATCAAATACATAAAAAACATCACAAACATAAAAAACACCAGAAACACAAAAAATATTAAAAACATCAAAAACATTAAAAACATCAAAAAATCAAAAACATCAAAAACATCAAAATCATCAAAAACATCAAAAACATCAAAAACATTAAAAACATTAAAAACATCAAAAACATCAAAAACATTAAAAATCATTAAAAACCATCAAAAACATCAAAAACATCAAAACATCAAAAACATCAAAAACATCAAAAACATCAAAAACATCAAAAACATCAAAAACATCAAAAACATCAAAGACATCAAAAACATCAAAAACATCAAAACATCAAAAACATCAAAACATCAAAAACATCAAAAACATTAAAAACATCAAAAACATTAAAAACATCAAAACATCAAAAACATCTAAATATCAAAACATAAAAACATCAAAACATCAAAACATCAAAACATCAAAATATCAAAATATCAAAACATCATAACATCATAACATCAAAACATCAAAAACATCAAAAACATCAAAAATATCAAAAACATCAAAAACATTAAAACATTAAAAACATTAAATCATCAAAAATATAAAAACATCATAAAATCAAAAACATCAAAATCATCAAAACATCAATAACATATAAAACATCAAAGACATCAAAGACATCAAAAACATCAAAAACATCAAAACATCAAAAACATCAAAACATCAAAAACATCAAAAACATTAAAAACATCAAAAACATTAAAAACATCAAAACATCAAAAACATCTAAATATCAAAACATAAAAACATCAAAACATCAAAACATCAAAATATCAAAACATCATAACATCATAACATCAAAAACATCAAAAACATCAAAAACATCAAAGACATCAAAAACATCAAAAACATCAAAACATCACAAAACATCAAAACATCAAAAACATCAAAAACATTAAAAACATCAAAAACATTAAAAACATCAAAACATCAAAAACATCTAAATATCAAAACATAAAAACATCAAAACATCAAAACATCAAAATATCAAAACATCATAACATCATAACATCAAAACATCAAAAACATCAAAAACATCAAAAACATCAAAACATCAAAAACATTAAAAACATCAAAAAATTTCAAAAACATCAATGACATTAAAAGCATCCAATCATCAAAAGTATCAAAAACATCAAAAACATCATAAACATCAAAAACATAAAAAATCTCAAAAACATCTAAACATCGAAACATCGAAACGTCAAAACCATTAAAAATGTCAAAAACATCGAAAACATAGAAAACACCAAAAACATCCAAAACATCAAAAACATCAAAAACATCAAAAACATCAAAAACATCAAAACATCAAAAACATCAAAAACACCAAAAACATCAAAAACATCAAAAACATCAAAAACATCAAAAACATCAAAAACATCAAAACATCAAAAACATCAAAAACATTATAAACATTATAAACATCAAAAACATCAAAACATCAAAAACACCAAAACGTCAAAAACATTAAAAACATCAAAACATCAAAAACATCAAAACATCAAAAACATCAATAACATATAAAACATCAAAAACACCAAAAACATCAAAAAGATCAAAAACATCAAAACATCAAAAACATCTACACATCAAAACCTCAAAAACATCAAATACATCGAAAACATAAAAAACATCACAAACATAAAAACACCAGAAACACAAAAAATATTAAAAACATCAAAACATTAAAAACAACAAAAATCAAAAACATCAAAAACATCAAAATCATCAAAAACATCAAAAACATCAAAAACATTAAAACATCAAAAACATCAAAAACATCAAAAACATCAAAAACATCAAAACATCAAAAACATCAAAAACATCAAAAACATCAAAACATCAAAAACATCAAAAACATCAAAACATCAAAAACATCAAAAACATCAAAACATCAATAACATATAAAACATCAAAACACCAAAACATCAAAAGATCAAAAACATCAAAACATCAAAAACATCTACACATCAAAACCTCAAAAACATCAAATACATCGAAAACATAAAAAACATCAAAAACATAAAAAACACCAAAAAACACAAAAATATTAAAAACATCAAAAACATCAAAAAATCAAAGACATCGAAAACATAAAAAAACATCACAAACATAAAAAACACCAAAAACACAAAAATATTAAAAACATCAAAAACATCAAAAAAATCAAAGACATCGAAAACATCAAAAACATCCAAAACATCAAAAACATCAAAAACATCAAAAACATTCAAAACATTAAAAACATAAAAACACCAAAAACATCAAAAACATCCAAAACATCAAAAACATCAAAAACATCAAAAACATCAAAAACATCAAAACATCAAAAACATCAAAAACATCAAAAACATCAAAAACATTAAAAACATCAAAACATCCTAAACATCAAAACATCAAAACATCAAAACATCAAAAACATCAATAACATATAACATTAAAAACATAAAAAACACCAAAAACATCAAAAAGATCAAAAAACATCAAAACATCAAAACATCTACACATCAAAACCTCAAAAACATCAAATACATCGAAAACATACAAAATATCACAAACATAAAAAACACCAGAAATACCAAAAATATCAAAAAACATCAAAAACATCAAAAACATCAAAAACATTAAAAACATTAAAATCATCAAAAACATCAAAAACATCAAGAACATCAAAAACATCAAAAACTTCAAAAACGTCAAAAACATAAAAAACATCAAAAACATAAAAAAAACCAAAAACATCACAAACATCAAAAACATCAAAAACATCAAAAACATCAAAAACATCAAAATCATCAAAATCATCAAAATCATCAAAAAACATCAAAAACATCAAGAACATCAAAAACATCAAAAACTTCAAAAACGTCAAAAACATCAAAGACATCCAAAACATCAAAATCATCAAAATCATCAAAAACATCAAAAACATCAAGAACATCAAAAACATCAAAACATCAAAAACATCTACACATCAAAATCTCAAAAACATCAAATACATCGAAAACATAAAAAACATCACAAACATAAAAAACACCAGAAACACAAAAATATTAAAAACATCAAAAATCAAAGACATCGAAAACATCAAAAACATCAAAATCATCAAAAACATCAAAAACATTCAAAACATTAAAAACATAAAAACACCAAAACATCAAAAACATCCAAAACATCAAAACATCAAAACATCAAAACATCAAAACATCAAAAACATCAATAACATATAACATTAAAAACATAAAAAACACCAAAAACATCAAAAAGATCAAAAACATCAAAACATCAAAAACATCTACACATCAAAACCTCAAAAACATCAAATACATCGAAAACATACAAAATCACAAAACATAAAAACACCAGAAATACCAAAAATATCAAAAACATCAAAAACATCAAAAACATCAAAGACATCAAAAACATCAAAAACATCAAAACATCAAAAACATCAAAAACATCAAAAACATCAAAAAACATTAAAAACATCAAAAACATTAAAAACATCAAAACATCAAAAACATCTAAATATCAAAACATAAAAACATCAAAACATCAAAACATCAAAACATCAAAATATCAAAATATCAAAACATCATAACATCATAACATCAAAACTTCAAAAACATCAAAAACATCAAAAATATCAAAAACATCAAAAACATTAAAACATTAAAAACATTAAAACATCAAAAATATAAAAACATCATAAAATCAAAAACATCAAAATCATCAAAAACATCAATAACATATAAAACATCAAAGACATAAAAACCACCAAAAACATCAAAAACATTAAAAACATCAAAAACATTAAAAACATCAAAAACATCAAAATTTCAAAAACATCAATGACATTAAAAGCATCCAATCATCAAAAAGAAACAAAAACACCAAAAACATCATAAACATCAAAAACATAAAAATCTCAAAAACATCTAAACATCGAAACATCGAAACGTCAAAACCATTAAAAATGTCAAAAACATCGAAAACACCAAAAACATCCAAAACATCAAAAACATCAAAAACATCAAAAACATCAAAAACATCAAAAACATCAAAAACATCAAAACATCAAAAACACCAAAAACATCAAAAACATCAAAAACATCAAAAACATCAAAAACATCAAAAACATTATAAACATTATAAACATCAAAAACATCAAAACATCAAAAACACCAAAACGTCAAAAACATTAAAAACATCAAAACATCAAAAACATCAAAACATCAAAAACATCAATAACATCTAAAACATCAAAAACATCAAAAACATCAAAAGATCAAAAACATCAAAACATCAAAACATCTACACATCAAAACCTCAAAAACATCAAATACATCGAAAACATAAAAAACATCACAAACATAAAAACACCAGAAACACAAAAATATTAAAAACATCAAAACATCAAAAACAACAAAAAATCAAAAAACATCAAAAACATCAAAATCATCAAAAACATCAAAAACATCAAAAACATTAAAAAACATTAAAAACATTAAAAACATCAAAAACATCAAAAACATCAAAAACATCAAAACATCAAAAACATCAAAAACATCAAAAACATCAAAAACATCAAAAACATCAAAAACATCAAAAACATCAAAACATCAATAACATATAAAACATCAAAAACACCAAAAACATCAAAAAGATCAAAAACATCAAAACATCAAAAACATCTACACATCAAAACCTCAAAAACATCAAATACATCGAAAACATAAAAAACATCACAAACATAAAAAACACCAGAAACACAAAAAATATTAAAAACATCAAAAACATTAAAAACATCAAAAAATCAAAGACATCGAAAACATCAAAAACATCAAAATCATCAAAAACATCAAAAACATTCAAAACATTAAAAACATAAAAAACACCAAAAACATCAAAAACATCCAAAACATCCAAAACATCAAAAACATCAAAAACATCAAAAACATCAAAAACATCAAAAACATCAAAAACATCAAAAACATCAAAAACATCAAAAACATTAAAAACATCAAAACATCCTAAACATCAAAACATCAAAACATCAAAACATCAAAACATCAAAACATCAAAACATCAAAAACATCTATAACATATAACATTAAAAACATAAAAAACACCAAAAACATCAAAAAGATCAAAAACATCAAAACATCAAAAACATCTACACATCAAAACCTCAAAAACATCAAATACATCGAAAACATACAAAATATCACAAACATAAAAACACCAGAAATACCAAAATATCAAAAACATCAAAAACATCAAAAACATCAAAAACATCAAGAACATCAAAAACATCAAAAACTTCAAAAACGTCAATAACATTTAAAACATCAAAACATCAAAACATCAAAAACATCTAAACATCAAAACATCAAAACATCAAAAACATCAATAACATATAAAACATCAAACACACCAAAAACATCAAAAAGATCAAAAACATCAAAACATCGAAAACATCTACACATCAAAACCTCAAAAACATCAAATACATCGAAAACATAAAAAACATCACAAACATAAAAAACACCAGAAACACAAAAATATTAAAAACATCAAAAACATTAAAAACATCAAAAATCAAAGACATCAAAAACATCAAAAATTATCAAAAACATCAAAACATCAAAAACATCAATGAACATCAAAAACATCAAAAACATCAAAAACATCAAAAACATCAAAAACATCAAAAACATCAAAAACATCAAAAACATCAAAAACATCAAAAACATCAAAAACATCAAAAACATCAAAACATCAAAAACATCAAAAACATCAAAACATCAAAACATCAAAAACATCAAAAACATCAACACATCAAAACATCAAAAACATCAAAACATCAAAACATTAAAACATCAAAAACATCAAAACATCAAAAACATCAAAAACATCAAAACATCAAAACATCAAAACATCAAAAACATCAAAAACATCAAAAACATCAAAAACATCAAAAACATCAAAACATCAAAAACATCTAAACATCAAAAACATCAAAACATCAAAACATCAAAAACATCAATAACATATAAAACATCAAAAACACCAAAAACATCAAAAACATCAAAAACATCAAAACATCAAAACATCTACACATCAAAACCTCAAAAACATCAAATACATCGAAAACATAAAAACATCACAAACATAAAAAAACACCAGAAACACAAAAATATTAAAAACATCAAAAACATTAAAAACATCAAAACATCAAAAACATCAAAAACATCAAAAACATCAATGAACATCAAAAACATCAAAAACATCAAAAACATCAAAAACATCAAAAACATCAAAAACATCAAAAACATTAAAAACATCAAAAACATCAAAAACATCAAAATCATCAAAATCATCAAAAACATCAAAAACATCAAAGACATCAAAAACATCAAAAACATCAAAAACATCAAAAACATCAAAAACATCAAAAACATCAAAAATATCAAAACATCAAAAACATCAAAAACATTAAAAACATCAAAAACATTAAAAACATCAAAACATAAAAAGCATTAAAACATTAAAAGCATTAAATCATCAAAAATATAAAAATATCAAAAACATCTACACATCAAAACCTCAAAAACATCAAATACATCGAAAACATAAAAAAACATCACAAACATAAAAAACACCAGAAACACAAAAATATTAAAAACATTAAAAACATTAAAAACATCAAAAACATCAAAAATATCATAAACATCAAAAACATCAAAACATCAAAAACATAAAAACATAAAAGATCAAAAACATAAAAACACCAAAAAGATCAAAAACATTAAAAACTTCAAAAACATCAAAAACATCAAACACATCAAAACATCAAACACATCAAAACATCAAAATATCAAAAACATCAAAAACATCAAAAACATCAAAAACATCAAAAACATCGAAAACATCAAAAACATCAAAAACATCAAAAACTTCAAAAACGTCAATAACAGATTAAACATCAAAAACATAAAAAACACCAAAAACATCAAAAACATTAAAAACTTCAAAAAATCAATGACATCAAAAACATCAAAATATCAAAAACATCAAAACATCAAAAGCATCAAAAACACCAAAAACATCAACAACATCAAAACATCAAAAACATCAAAACCTCAAAAACATCAAATACATCGAAAACATTAAAAACAGCAAAACATCTAAACATCAAAACATCATAACATCAAAAACATCAAAAGTATCAAAAACATCAAAAGCATTAAAACATTAAAAACATTAAAACATCAAAAACATAAAGACATCATAAAATCAAAAACATCAAAAACATCAAAAACATCAAAAACATCAAAATCATCAAAAACATCAATAACATATAAAACATCACAGACATAGAAAACACCAAAAACATCAAAAACATCAAAAACATCAAAATTTCAAAAACATCAATAACATCAAAAGCATCCAATCATCAAAAATATCAAAAACATCATAAACATCATAAACATCAAAAACATAAAAAATCTCAAAAACATCTAAACATCGAAACGTCAAAACATCAAAACATCAAAAACATCAAAAACATCAAAAACATCAAAAACATCAAAAACATCAAAAACATCAAAAACATCAAAAACATCAAAAACATCATAAACATCAAAAACATCAAAAACGTCAAAAACATTAAAAACATCAAAACATCAAAAACATCTACACATCAAAACCTCAAAACATCAAATACATCGAAAACATAAAAACATCACAAACATAAAAACACCAGAAATACAAAAATATTAAAAACATTAAAAACATCAAAAACATCAAAAACATCAAAAATATCATAAACATCAAAAACATCAAAACATCAAAACATCAAAACATCAAAACATCAAAACATCAAAAACATTAAAAACATCAAAACATAAAAAACATCTAAATATCAAAACATCAAAGCATCAAAACATCAAAATATCAAAATATCAAAACATCATAACATCAAAACATCAAAACATCAAAAACATCAAAAACATAAAAAATCTCAAAAAACATCTAAAACATCGAAACGTCAAAACATCAAAACATCAAAAACATCAAAAACATCATAAACATCAAAAACATCAAAACATCAAAAACATCAAAACCTCAAAAACATCAAATACATCGAAAACATTAAAAACATCAAAACATCTAAACATCAAAACATCATAACATCAAAACATCAAAAATATCAAAAACATCAAAAACATTAAAACATTAAAAACATTAAAACATCAAAAACATAAAGACATCATAAAATCAAAAACATCAAAAACATCAAAAACATCAAAATCATCAAAAACATCAATAACATATAAAACATCACAGACATAGAAAACATCAAAAACATTAAAAACATTAAAAACATCAAAAATTTCAAAAACATCAATAACATCAAAAGCATCCAATCAACAAAAATATCAAAAACATCAAAAACATCAAAAACATCATAAACATCAAAAACATCAAAAACATCAAAAACATAAAAAATCTCAAAAACATCTAAACATCGAAACGTCAAAAACATCAAAAACATCAAAAACATCAAAAACATCAAAAACATCAAAAACATCAAAAACATCAAAAACATCAAAAACATCAAAAACATCAAAAATATCAAAAACATCATAAACATCAAAAACATCAAAACATCAAAACATCAAAAACGTCAAAACATTAAAAACATCAAAACATCAAAAACATCTAAACATCAAAACATCAAAACATCAAAACATCTACATCAAAACCTCAAAAACATCAAATACATCGAAAACATAAAAAACTTCACAAACATAAAAACACCAGAAACACAAAAATATTAAAAACATTAAAAACATTAATAACATCAAAACATCAAAAACATCAAAAATATCATAAACATCAAAAACATCAAAACATCAAAACATCAATAACGTCAAAAACATTAAAAACATCAAAACATCAAAAACATCAAAAACATCTAAATATCAAAACATCAAAACATCAAAACATCAAAACATCAAAATATCAAAAACATCATAACATCATAACATCAAAACATCAAAACATCAAAACATCAAAAACATCAAAAACATCAAAAATATCAAAAACATCAAAAACATTAAAACATTAAAAACATTAAATCATCAAAAATATAAAAACATCATAAAATCAAAAAACATCAAAAACATCAAAAATTTCAAAACATCAATGACATAAAAGCATCCAATCATCAAAAGTATCAAAAACATCATAAACATCAAAAACATAAAAAATCTCAAAACATCTAAACATCGAAACATCGAAACGTCAAATCCATTAAAAATATCAAAAACATTGAAAACATCAAAAATATCAAAAACATCAAAACATCAAAGACATCAAAACATCAAAACCATCAAATACACCGAAAACATAAAAAACATCAAATACATCAAAACATCAAAAACATCAAAAACATCAAAAACATCAAAAACATCAAAAACATCAATAACATATAAAACATTAAAAACATAAAAAAAACACCAAAAACATCAAAAACATCCAAAACATCAAAACATCAAAAACATCAATAACATCAGAAACATCGAAAACATCAAAAACATCAAAACATCAAAAACTTCAAAACGTCAATAACATATAAAACATCAAAAACATAAAAACACCAAAAGATCAAAAACATAAAAACACCAAAAAGATCAAAAACATTTAAAACTTCAAAACATCAAAAACATCAAAATCATCAAAAACATCAAAAACATCAAGAACATCAAAAACATCAAAAACATCAAAAACGTCAATAACATATAAAACATCAAAAACATAAAAACACCAAAAAGATCAAAAACATAAAAACACCAAAAAGATCAAAAACATAAAAACTTCAAAAACATCAAAAACATCAAAATCATCAAAAACATCAAAATCATCAAAAATATCAAAAACATCAAAAAAACATCAAAACATCAAAACACCAAAACATCAACAACATCAAAACATCAAAACATCAAAACCTCAAAAACATCAAATACATCGAAAACATTAAAAACATCAAAACATCAAAAACATCTAAACATCAAAACATCAAAACATCAAAAATATCAAAAACATCATAAACATCAAAAAACATCAAAACATCAAAACATCAAAACATCAAAACGTCAAAAACATTAAAAACATCAAAAACATCTAAACATCAAAACATCAAAACATCAAAAACATCTACACATCAAAACCTCAAAAAAATCAAATACATCGAAAACATAAAAAACATCACAAACATAAAAAACACCAAAAACACAAAAAATATTAAAAAACATTAAAAACATTAAAAACATTAAAAACATTAAAAACATCAAAACATCAAAAACATCAAAAATATCATAAACATCAAAACATCAAAACATCAAAACATCAAAACATCAAAATATCAAAACATCATAACATCAAAAAATTAAAAAACATCAAAACATCAAAATATCAAAAACATCAAAAACACCAAAAACATCAACAACATCAAAACATCAAAACATCAAAATATCATAACATCATAACATCAAAACATCAAAACATCAAAACATCAAAACATCAAAAACATCAAAAACATCAAAAATATCAAAAACATCAAAAACATTAAAACATTAAAAACATTAAATCATCAAAAATATAAAAACATCATAAAATCAAAAACATCAAAAACATCAAAAATTTCAAAAACATCAATGACATAAAAGCATCCAATCATCAAAAGTATCAAAACATCAAAAACATCATAAACATCAAAAACATAAAAATCTCAAAAACATCTAAACATCGAAACGTCAAATCCATTAAAAATATCAAAAACATTGAAAACATCAAAAATATCAAAAACATCAAAACATCAAAGACATCAAAACATCAAAACTATCAAATACATCGAAAACATAAAAAACTTCAAAAACATCAAAATCATCAAAAACATCAAAAACATCAATAACATATAAAACATTAAAAACATTAAAAACATAAAAACACCAAAAACATCAAAAACATCCAAAACATCAAAAACATCAAAAAACATCAATAACATCAAAAACATCGAAAACATCAAAACATCAAAAACTTCAAAAACGTCAATAACATATAAAACATCAAAAACATAAAAACACCAAAAAGATCAAAAACATAAAAACACCAAAAGATCAAAAACATTAAAAACTTCAAAAACATCAAAAAACATCAAAATCATCAAAAACATCAAAAACATCAAGAACATCAAAACATCAAAAACGTCAAAAACGTCAATAACATATAAAACATCAAAAACATAAAAACACCAAAAGATCAAAAACATAAAAACACCAAAAAGATCAAAAAACATAAAAAACTTCAAAAACATCAAAACATCAAAATCATCAAAAACATCAAAATCATCAAAAATATCAAAAACATCAAAAACATCAAAAAGCATCAAAACACCAAAAACATCAACAACATCAAAACATCAAAACCTCAAAAACATCAAATACATCGAAAACATTAAAAACATCAAAACATCAAAAACATCTAAACATCAAAACATCAAAACATCAAAAACATCAAAAACATCATAAACATCAAAAACATCAAAACATCAAAACATCAAAAACGTCAAAAACATTAAAAGCATCAAAACATCAAAAACATCTAAACATCAAAACATCAAAACATCAAAACATCAAAAAACATTTACACATCAAAACCTCAAAAACATCAAATACATCGAAACATAAAAAACATCACAAACATAAAAAAACACCAGAAACACAAGAAATATTAAAAACATTAAAAACATTAAAAACATTAAAAACATTAAAAACATTAAAACATTAAAAACATCAAAAACATCAAAACATCAAAAATATCATAAACATCAAAACATCAAAACATCAAAAAAACGTCAAAAACATTAAAAACATCAAAACATCAAAAAACATCTAAAATATCAAAACATCAAAACATCAAAAACATCTACAATCAAAACCTCAAAAACATCAAATACATCGAAAACATAAAAAACATCACAAACATAAAAAACACCAGAAACACAAAAATATTAAAAACATTAAAAACATTAAAACATTAAAACATTAAAAACATCAAAAACAAAAAACATCAAAAATATCATAAACATCAAAAACATCAAAACATTAAAAACATCAAAAACATCAAACATATCAAAAACATCAAAAACATTAAAACATTAAAAACATTAAATCATCAAAATATAAAAACATCATAAAATCAAAAACATCAAAAAAATTTCAAAAACATCAATGACATAAAAGCATCAAATCATCAAAAATATCAAAAACATCAAAAACATCATAAACATCAAAACATAAAAAATCTCAAAAACATCTAAACATCAAAAACATCGAAACGTCAAATCCATTAAAAATATCAAAAACATTGAAAACATCAAAAATATCAAAACATCAAAACATCAAAGACATCAAAACATCAAAACCATCAAATACATCGAAAACATAAAAAACATCAAAACATCAAAAGCATCAAAACATCAAAAACATCAAAAACATCAATAACATATAAAACATTAAAAAACATTAAAAACATAAAAAACACCAAAAACATCAAAAACATCCAAAACATCAAAAACATCAAAAACATCAATAACATCAAAACATCGAAAAACATCAAAACATCAAAAACTTCAAAACGTCAATAACATAGAAAACATCAAAAACATAAAAACACCAAAAGATCAAAAACATAAAAAACACCAAAAAGATCAAAACATTAAAAACTTCAAAACATCAAAAACATCAAAATCATCAAAAACATCAAAAACATCAAAAACATCAAAAACATCAAAAACATCAAAAACGTCAATAACATATAAAACATCAAAAACATAAAAACACCAAAAAGATCAAAAACATAAAAACATCAAAAAGATCAAAAACATAAAAAACTTCAAAAACATCAAAAACATCAAAATCATCAAAAACATCAAAATCATCAAAAATATCAAAAACATCAAAAACATCAAAAGCATCAAAAACACCAAAAACATCAACAACATCAAAACATCAAAAACATCAAAACCTCAAAACATCAAATACATCGAAAACATTAAAAACATCAAAACATCAAAAACATCTAAACATCAAAACATCAAAACATCAAAAACATCAAAAACATCAAAAACATCATAAACATCAAAAACATCAAAACATCAAAACATCAAAACATCAAAAACGTCAAAAACATTAAAAACATCAAAACATCAAAAACATCTAAAAACATCAAAACATCAAAACATCAAAAACATCTACACATCAAAAACCTCAAAAACATCAAATACATCGAAAACATAAAAACATCAAAAAACAAAAACATAAAAACACCAGAAACACAAAAAAATAAAAACATTAAAAACATTAAAAACATTAAAAACATTAAAAACATCAAAAACATCAAAAACATCAAAAATATCATAAACATCAAAAACATCAGAACATCAAAAACGTCAAAAACATTAAAAACATCAAAACATCAAAAACATCTAAAATATCAAAACATCAAAACATCAAAACATCAAAATATCAAAACATCAAAACATCAAAATATCAAAACATCATAACATCATAACATCAAAAAATTAAAAACATCAAAAACATCAAAAATATCAAAAACATCAAAACACCAAAAACATCAACAACATCAACAACATCAAAACATCAAAACATCAAAACATCAAAATATCAAAACATCATAACATCATAACATCATAACATCAAAACATCAAAACATCAAAACATCAAAACATCAAAAACATCAAAAACATCAAAAATATCAAAAACATCAAAAACATTAAAACATTAAAAACATTAAATCATCAAAAATATAAAAACGTCATAAAATCAAAAACATCAAAAACATCAAAAATTTCAAAAACATCAACGACATAAAAGCATCAATCATCAAAAGTATCAAAAACATCGAAAACATCATAAACATCAAAAACATAAAAATCTCAAAAACATCTAAACATCGAAACGTCAAAACCATTAAAAATATCAAAAACATTGAAAACATCAAAAATATCAAAAACATCAAAACATCAAAGACATCAAAACATCAAAACCATCAAATACATCGAAAACATAAAAACATCAAAAACATCAAAATCATCAAAAAACATCAAAAACATCAAAAACATCAAAAACATCAATAACATATAAAACATTAAAAACATTAAAAACATAAAAACACCAAAAACATCAAAAACATCAAAACATCAAAAACATCAAAAACATCAAAAACATCAAATAACATCAAAAACATCAAAAACATCAAAAACATCAAAACATCAAAAACTTCAAAAACGTCAATAACATATAAAACATCAAAAACATAAAAACACCAAAAAAATCAAAAACATAAAAACACCAAAAGATCAAAAACATCAAAAACTTCAAAAACATTAAAATCATCAAAAACATCAAAAACATCAAAAACATCAAGAACATCAAAAACATCAAAAACATCAAAAACGTCAATAACATATAAAACATCAAAACATAAAAACACCAAAAACATCAAAAACATAAAAACACAAAAGATCAAAAACATCAAAAACTTCAAAAACATCAAAACATCAAAATCATCAAAAACATCAAAATCATCAAAAATATCAAAAACATCAAAAACATCAAAAGCATCAAAAACACCAAAAACATCAACAACATCAAAACATCAAAAACATCAAAACCTCAAAACATCAAATACATCGAAAACATTAAAACACATCAAAACATCAAAAACATCTAAACATCAAAACATCAAAACATCAAAAACATCAAAAACATCAAAAACATCAAAAACATCAAAACATCAAAACATCAAAACATCAAAAACGTCAAAAACATCAAAAACATCAAAAACATCAAAAACACCTAAACATCAAAACATCAAAACATCAAAAACATCTACACATCAAAACCTCAAAAAACATCAAATACATCGAAAAACATAAAAAACATCAAAAACATCAAAAACACCAGAAACACAAAAATATTAAAAACATTAAAAACATTAAAAACATCAAAAACATCAAAAACATCAAAAACATCAAAAACATCAAAACATCAAAAACATCAAAAAACATCAAAAACATCAAAAACATCAAAAACATCAAAAACATCAAAACATCAAAAACATCAAAACATCAAAAACATCAAAAACATCAAAACATCAAAACATCAAAAACATCAAAACATCAAAAACATCAAAACATCAAAACATCAAAAACATCAAAAACATTAAAAAACATCAAAACATCAAAAAACCTAAAAACATCAAAACATCAAAACATCAAAACATCTACACATTAAAACCTCAAAACATCAAATACATCGAAACATAAAAACATCACAAACATAAAAAACACCAGATACACAAAAAATATTAAAAACATTAAAAACATTAAAAACATTAAAAACATCAAAAACATCAACAACATCAAAACATCAAAAACATCAAAACCTCAAAAACATCAAATACATCGAAAACATTAAAACAATCAAAACATCAAAAACATCTAAACATCATAAACATCAAAACATCAAAAACATCAAAAACTCAAAAACATCTAAACATCAAAACGTCAAAAACATCAAAAACATCAAAACATCAAAAACATCAAAAACATCAAAACATCAAAACATCAAAAAAACATCAAAAACATCAAAAAAAATCAAAAACATCAAAAACATCAAAAACATCAAAAACATCAAAAACATCAAAAACATCAAAACATCAAAAACATCAAAAACATCATAAACATCAAAACATCAAAACATCAAAACATCAAAAACGTCAAAAACATTAAAAACATCAAAACATCAAAAACACCAAAACATCAAAACATCAAAACATCAAAAACATCTACACATCAAAACCTCAAAAACATCAAATACATCGAAAACATAAAAAACATCAAAAACATAAAAACACCAGAAACACAAAAAATATTAAAAACATTAAAAACATTAAAAACATTAAAAACATCAAAACATCAAAAAACATCAAAACATCAAAAACATCAAAAACATCAAAACATCAAAAACGTCAAAAACATTAAAAACATCAAAACATCAAAAACATCTAAATATCAAAACATCAAAACATCAAAACATCAAAACATCAAAACATCAAAATATCAAAAACATCATAACATCATAACATCAAAAAATTAAAAACACAAAACATCAACAACATCAAAACATCAAAAACATCAAAACCTCAAAAACATCAAAAACATCAAATACATCGAAAACATTAAAAACATCAAAACATCAAAAACATCTAAACATCATAAACATCAAAAACATCAAAAACATAAAAACATCAAAAACATCAAAACATCAAAACGTCAAAAACATCAAAACATCAAAACATCAAAAACATCAAAACATCAAAAGCATCAAAAAACATCAAAAACATCAAAACATCAAAAACATCAAAAACATCAAAAACATCAAAAACATCAAAAACATCAAAAACATCAAAAACATCAAAAACATCAAAAACATCAAAAACATCAAAAACATCAAAACATCAAAACATCAAAAAACGTCAAAAACATTAAAAACATCAAAACATCAAAAATATCTAAACAGCTAAACATCAAAACATCAAAAACATCTACACATCAAAACCTCAAAAACATCAAATACATCGAAAACATAAAAACATCACAAACATAAAAACACCAGAAACAAAAAAATTAAAACATTAAAAACATTAAAAACATTAAAAACATTAAAACATCAAAAACATCAAAAACATCAAAACATCAAAACATCAAAAACATCAAAAACATCAAAAACATCAAAAACATCAAAAACATCAAAAACATCAAAAACATCAAAACATCAAAACATCAAAAACATCAAAACATCAAAAACATCAAAAACATCAAAACATCAAAAACGTCAAAAACATTAAAAACATTAAAAACATCAAAACATCAAAAACATCCTAAACATCTAAACATCAAAACATCAAAAACATCTACACATCAAAACCTCAAAAACATCAAATACATCGAAAACATAAAAAACATCACAAACATAAAAAACACCAGAAACACAAAAATATTAAAAACATTAAAAACATTAAAAACATTAAAAACATTAAAAACATTAAAAACATCAAAAACTTCAAAACATCAAAATATCATAAACATCAAAAACATCAAAACATCAAAAACATCAAAAACGTCAAAAACATTAAAAACAACAAAACATCTAAATATCAAAAACATCAAAACATCAAAACATCAAAACATCAAAACATCAAAACATCAAAACATCAAAACATCAAAAACATCAAAATATCAAAACATCATAACACCAAAAACATCAAAAACATCAAAACATCAAAAATATCAAAAACATCAAAAACATTAAAACATTAAAAACATTAAATCATCAAAAATATAAAAACATCATAAAATCAAAAACAAAAAACATCAAAAACATCAAAATCATCAAAATCATCAAAAACATCAAAAACATCAATAACATATAAAACATCAAAAACATAAAAACACCAAAAAGATCAAAAACATTAAAAACATCAAAAACATCAAAAATTTCAAAAACATCAATGACATAAAAGCATCCAATCATCAAAAGTATCAAAAACATCAAAACTTCATAAACATCAAAAACATAAAAATCTCAAAAACATCTAAACATCGAAACATCGAAACGTCAAAACCATTTAAAATATCAAAACATCGAAAACATCAAAAAATATCAAAAACATCAAAACATCAAACACATCAAAACATCAAAAACATCAAATACATCGAAAACATAAAAAACATCAAAACATCAACATCATCAAAAACATCAAAACATCAATAACATATAAAACATTAAAAACATTAAAAACATAAAAAACACCAAAAACATCAAAAAAACATCCAAAACATCAAAAACATCAAAACATCAAAAACATCAAAAACATCAAAAACATCAAAAACGTCAATAACATATAAAACATCAAAAACATAAAAACACCAAAAAATCAAAAACATTAAAAACTTCAAAAAACATCAAAAACATCAAAAACATCAAAAACATCAAAATCATCAAAACATCAAAAACATCAAGAACATCAAAAACATCAAAAACATCAAAAACATCAAAAACTTCAAAACGTCAATAACATATTAAACATCAAAAACATAAAAACACCAAAAACATCAAAAACATTAAAAACTTCAAAAAATCAAAGATATCAAAAACATCAAAAACATCAAAAATATCAAAAACATCAAAAACATCAAAAAGCATCAAAAACACCAAAAACATCAACAACATCAAAACATCAAAACATCAAAACCTCAAAACATCAAATACATCACAAACATTAAATACATCAAAACATCAAAAACATCTAAACATCAAAACATCAAAAACATCAAAAATATCAAAAACATCAAAAACATTAAAAACATTAAAACATCAAAAACATAAAAACATCATAAAATCAAAAACATCAAAAAACATCAAAACATCAAAATCATCAAAACATCAATAACATATAAAACATCACAGACATAAAAACACCAAAAACATCAAAAACATTAAAAACATCAAAAATTTCAACAACATCAATAAAATAAAAAGTATCCAATCATCAAAAATATCAAAAACATCAAAAACATCATTAACATCAAAAACATAAAAAATCTCAAAAACATCAAAAATATCAAAAACATCAAAAACATCAAAACATCAAAAACATCAAAACATCAAAAACATCAAAAACATCAAAAGCATCAAAAAACACCAAAACATCAACAACATCAAAACATCAAAAACATCAAATACATCGAAACCTCAAAAACATCAAAACATCAAAAACATCAAAACATCAAAAACATCCAATCATCAAAAATATCAAAAACATCATAAACATCAAAACATCAAAAACTTCAAAAACATCAAAAACATCAAAAACATCAAAACGTCAAAACCATTAAAAATATCAAAACATCGAAAACATCAAAAATATCAAAAACATCAAAACATCAAAGACATCAAAACATCAAAAACATCAAATACATCGAAAACCTCAAAAAACATCAAAAACATCAAAACATCAAAAACATCAAAACATCAAAAACATCAAAACATCAAAACATCAAAAACATCAAAACATCAAAAATATCAAAACATCAAAAACATCAAAAACATCAAAAACATCAAAAACATCAAAAACACCAAAAACATCAACAACATCAAAACATCAAAAACATCAAAACCTCAAAAACATCAAATACATCGAAAACATTAAAAACATCAAAACATCAAAAACATCTAAACATCAAAAACATCAAAAACATCAAAAACATCAAAAACATCAAAAACATCAAAACATCAAAAACATCAAAAACATCAAAACATCAAAATCATCAAAAACATCAATAACATATAAAACATCACAGACATAAAAAACACCAAAAACATCAAAAACTTTAAAAACATCAAAAATTTCAAAAACATCAATAACATCAAAAGCATCCAATCATCAAAAATATCAAAAACATTATAAACATCAAAAACATAAAAAATCTCAAAAACATCTAAACATCGAAACGTCAAAACCATTAAAAATTTCAAAAACATCAAAAAAAAATCAAAATATCAAAAACATCAAAACATCAAAGACATCAAAACATCAAAAACATCAAATACATCAAAAACATAAAAACATCAAAAACATCAAAAACATCAAAAACATTAAAAACATCAAAAACATCAAAAACATCAAAAACATCAAAACATCAAAAACATCAAAAACATCAAAAACATCAAAAGCATCAAAAACATCAAAAACATCAAAACATCAAAAACATCAAAACACCAAAAACATCAACAACATCAAAACATCAAAAACATTAAAAACATCAAAACATCAAAAACATCGAAAACATTAGAAACATCAAAACATCAAAACATCTAAACATCAAAACATCAAAAACATCAAAAATATCAAAAACATCAAATACATTAAAACATCAAAATCATCAAAAACATCAATAATATAAATACATCAAAGACATAAAAAACACCAAAAACATCTAAAACATCAAAACATTAAAAACATCAAAAATATCAAAAACATCAATAACATCAAAAGCATCAAAACATGAAAAATATCAAAAACATCAAAAACATCATTAACATCAAAAACATGAAAAAACATCAAAACATAAAAAATCTCAAAAACATCTAAACATCAAAAACATCAAAACCATTAAAAATGTCAAAAACGTCGAAATCATCAAAATTATCAAAAACATCAAAACATCAAAACATCAAAACATCAAAAACATCAAATATATCGAAAACATAAAAAACATCAAAAAGATCAAAAACATCAAAATATCAAAAACATTAAAAACATCAAAACATCAAAAACATCGAAAACATCAAAAAACATCAAACATCAAAAACATCTAAACATCAAAACATCAAAAAAACATCAAAAACATCAAAAACATCAAAAACATCAAATACATTAAAACATCAAAAACATCAAAATCATCAAAAACATCAATAACATATAATACATCAAAGAACATAAAAAAACACAAAAACATCAAAAACATCAAAACATCAAAAACATCAAAAACATCAAAAACATCAGAAACACCAGAAACACCAAAAACATCAAAATCATCAAAAACATCAAAACATCAAAAACATCAAAACATCAAAAACATCAAAACATCAAAAACATCTTAACATCAAAAACATCAAAACATCAAACACATCAATAACATATAAAACATCAAAAACACCAAAAACATCAAAAGATCAAAAACATCAAAACATCAAAAACATCTACACATCAAAACCTCAAAAACATCAAATACATCGAAAACATAAAAAACATCACAAACATAAAAACACCAAAACACAAATAATATTAAAAACATCAAAAAAATATCAAAATATCAAAAACATCAAAACATCAAAGACATCAAAACATCAAAACATCAAATGCATCAAAAACATAAAAACATCAAAAACATCAAAAACATCAAAAACATTAAAAACATCAAAACATCAAAACATCAAAAACATCAAAACATCAAAAACATCAAAACATCAAAAACATCAAAACATCAAAAGCATCAAAAACATCAAAAACATCAAAAACATCAAAGCATCAAAACACCAAAAACATCAACAACATCAAAACATCAAAACATTAAAAACATCAAAACATCAAAAACATCGAAAACATTAGAAACATCAAAACATCAAAAACATCTAAACATCAAAACATCAAAAACATCAAAATATCAAAAACATCAAATACATTAAAACATCAAAATCATCAAAAAACATCAATAATATATAATACATCAAAGACATAAAAACACCAAAAACATCTAAAACATCAAAAACATTAAAAACATCAAAAATTTCAAAACATCAATAACATCAAAAGCATCCAATCATGAAAATATCAAAAACATCAAAAACATCATAAACATCAAAAACATGAAAAACATCAAAACATAAAAAATCTCAAAACATCTAAACATCAAAACATCAAAACCATTAAAAACGTCAAAAACATCGAAATCATCAAAATTATCAAAAAACATCAAAACATCAAAAACATCAAAACATCAAAAACATCAAATATATCGAAAACATAAAAAACATCAAAAAGATCAAAAACATCAAAATATCAAAAACATTAAAAACATCAAAACATCAAAAACATCGAAAACATTAAAAACATCAAAACATCAAAAAACATCAAAACATCAAAACATCAAAACATCAAAAACATCAAAAATATCAAAAACATCAAATACATTAAAACATCAAAAACATCAAAATCATCAAAACATCAATAACATATAATACATCAAAAAACATAAAAAAACCAAAAACATCAAAAACATCCAAAACATCAAAAAACATCAAAAACATCAAAAACATCAAAACACCAGAAACACCAAAAACATCAAAATCATCAAAAACATCAAAAACATCAAAAACATCAAAACATCAAAAAACATCAAAACATCAAAACATCTTAACATCAAAACATCAAAACATCAAACACATCAATAACATATAAAACATCAAAAACACCAAAAACATCAAAAAAGATCAAAAACATCAAAACATCAAAAACATCTACACATCAAAACCTCAAAAAACATCAAATACATCAAAACATAAAAAACATCACAAACATAAAAAACACCAAAAACACAAATAAAATTAAAAACATCAAAAATCAAAAACATCGAAAACATCAAAACATCAAAAACATCAAAAACATCAAAAATATCAAAAACATAAAAAACATCAAAACATCAAAAACATCAAAACATCAAAACATCAAAAACATCAAAAACATCAAAACATCAAAAACATCAAAACATCAAAAACATCAAAAACATCAAATCATCAAAATCATCAAAAACATCAAAAACATCAAAAACATCAAAAACATCAAAAACATCAAAAACATCAAAACATCAAAACATCAAAAACATCAAAAACATCAAAAAACATCAAAAACATCAAAAACATCAAAAACATCAAAAACATCAAAAACATCAAAAACATCAAAAACATCAAAACATCAAAACATCAAAAAACATCAAAACATCAAAAACATCAAAAACATCAAAAAACATCAAAACATCAAAAACATCAAAAAATTAAACATCAAAACATCAAAAACATCTAAAATATCAAAACATCAAAACTTCAAATCATCAAAACATCAAAACATCAAAACATCAAAATATCAAAACATCAAAACATCATAGCATCATAACATCATAACATCAAAACATCAAAACATCAAAAACATCAAAAACATCAAAAATATCAAAAACATCAAATACATTAAAACATCAAAAACATCAAAACATCTAAAATATCAAAAACATCAAAAACATTAAAAACATCAAAACATCAAAAACATCAAAAACATCAAAATCATCAAAATCATCAAAAACATCAAAACATTAAAAACATCAAAAACATCAAAAACATCAAAAACATCAAAAACATCAAAAACATCAAAAACATCAAAAACATCAAAAACATCAAAAACATCAAAAACATCAAAAACATCAAAAACATCAAAAACATCAAAAACATCAAAGACATCAAAAACATCAAAAACATCAAAAACATCAAAACATCAAAAACATCAAAAACATCAAAACATCAAAAAACATCTAAATATCAAAACATCAAAACTTCAAATCATCAAAACATGAAAACATCAAAAACATCAAAATATCAAAACATCATAACATCATAACATCAAAACATCAAAACATCATAACATCATAACATCATAACATCATAACAAAACATCATAACATCATAACATCAAAACATCAAAAAACATCAAAAACATCAAAAACATCAAAAACATCAAAAACATGAAAAACATCAAAACATCAAAAACATCAAAACATCAAAAACATCAAAAACATCAAAAACATCAATAAAACATCAAAACATCAAAAACATTAAAAACATCAAAACATCAAAACATCAAAAACATCTAAATATCAAAACATCAAAACTTCAAAACATCAAAAACATGAAAACATCAAAACATCAAAATATCAAAACATCATAACATCATAACATCAAAACATCATAACATCAAAACATCAAAAACATCAAAAAACATCAAAAACATCAAAAACATCAAAACATCAAAAACACCAAAACATCAACAACATCAAAACATCAAAACATCAAATACATCGAAAACCTCAAAAACATCAAAAACATCAAAAACATCAAAAACATCCAATCATCAAAAATATCAAAACATCATAAACATCAAAAACATAAAAACTTCAAAAAACATCAAAAACATCGAAAACGTCAAAACCATTAAAAATATCAAAAACATCGAAAACATCAAAAACATCAAAAACATCAAAACATCAAAAGACATCAAAACATCAAAACATCAAATACATCAAAAACCTCAAAACATCAAAAACATCAAAACATCAAAACATCAAAACATCAAAAACATCAAAAACATCAAAAACATCAAAACATCAAAACATCAAAAACATCAAAAACATCAAAAACATCAAAACATCAAAAACATCAAAAACATCAAAAACATCAAAAACACCAAAAACATCAAAAACATCAAAACATCAAAAAACATCAAAACCTCAAAAACATCAAATACATCGAAAAAACATTAAAAACATCAAAACATCAAAAACATCTAAACATCAAAAACATCAAAAACATCAAAACATCAAAATATCAAAACCATCAAAACATCAAAACATCAAAATCATCAAAAACATCAATAACATATAAAACATCACAAACATAAAAAACACCAAAAAACATCAAAAACATTAAAAACATCAAAAATATCAAAAACATCAAATACATTAAAACATCAAAAACATCAAAATCATCAAAAACATCAATAACATATAATACATCAAAGACATAAAAAAAACCAAAAACATCAAAAACATCAAAAACATCAAAAACATCAAAAACATCAAAAACATCAAAAACACCAAAAACACCAAAAACATCAAAATCATCAAAACATCAAAAACATCAAAAACATCAAAACATCAAAAACATCAAAACATCAAAAACATCTTAACATCAAAACATCAAAACATCAAACACATCAATAACATATAAAACATCAAAAACACCAAAAACATCAAAAAGATCAAAAACATCAAAACATCAAAAACATCTACACATCAAAACCTCAAAAACATCAAATACATCGAAACATAAAAAACATCAAACATAAAAAACACCAGAAACACAAATAATATCAAAAACATCAAAAATCAAAGACATCGAAAACATCAAAAACATCAAAAACATCAAAAACATCAAAAATATCAAAAACATAAAAACATCAAAACATTAAAAACATCAAAACATCAAAAACATCAAAAACATGAAAAACATCAAAACATCAAAAACATCAAAAACATCAAAAACATCAAAAACATCAAAACATCAAAATCATCAAAATCATCAAAAACATCAAAACATTAAAAACATCAAAAACATCAAAAACATCAAAAACATCAAAACATCAAAAACATCAAAACATCAAAAACATCAAAAACATCAAAAACATCAAAACATCAAAAAACATCAAAAACATCAAAAAAACATCAAAAACATCAAAAACATCAAAAACATCAAAAACATCAAAGACATCAAAAACATCAAAACATCAAAACATCAAAAACATCAAAACATCAAAAACATTAAAAACATCAAAACATCAAAACATCTAAATATCAAAACATCAAAACTTCAAATCATCAAAACATGAAAACATCAAAAACATCAAAATATCAAAACATCATAACATCAAAGCATCATAACATCATAACATCAAAACATCAAAAACATCAAAAACATCAAAAACATCAAAAATATCAAAAACATCAAATACATTAAAACATCAAAACATCAAAAACATCTAAATATCAAAAACATCAAAAACATTAAAAACATCAAAACATCAAAAACATCAAAACATCAAAATCATCAAAACCATCAAAAACATCAAAACATTAAAAACATCAAAAACATCAAAAACATCAAAAACATCAAAACATCAAAACATCAAAAACATCAAAAACATCAAAGACATCAAAAACATCAAAAACATCAAAAACATCAAAACATCAAAACATCAAAAACATCAAAACATCAAAAACATCTAAATATCAAAACATCAAAACTTCAAATCATCAAAACATGAAAACATCAAAACATCAAAAATATCAAAACATCATAACATCATAACATCATAACATCATAACATCATAACATCATAACATCATAACATCATAACATCATAACATCATAACATCATAACATCATAACATCATAACATCAAAACATCAAAAACATCAAAAACATCAAAACATCAAAAACATCAAAACATGAAAACATCAAAAACATCAAAAACATCAAAAACATCAAAAACATCAAAAACATCAAAAAACATCAAAACATCAAAACATTAAAAACATCAAAACATCAAAACATCAAAAACATCTAAATATCAAAACATCAAAACTTCAAATCATCAAAACATGAAAACATCAAAACATCAAAATATCAAAACATCATAACATCATAACATCATAACATCATAACATCAAAACATCAAAAACATCAAAAACATCAAAAACATCAAAAACATCAAAAGCATCAAAAACACCAAAAACATCAACAACATCAAAACATCAAAAACATCAAATACATCGAAAACCTCAAAAACATCAAAAACATCAAAAACATCAAAAGCATCCAATCATCAAAAATATCAAAAACATCATAAACATCAAAAACATAAAAAACTTCAAAAAACATCAAAAACATCGAAACGTCAAAACCATTAAAAATATCAAAAACATCGAAAACATCAAAATATCAAAAACATCAAAACATCAAAGACATCAAAACATCAAAAACATCAAATACATCGAAAACCTCAAAACATCAAAAACATCAAAAAATCAAAAACATCAAAAAACATCAAAACATCAAAACATCAAAAAACATCAAAAACATCAAAAACATCAAAAACATCAAAAACATCAAAAACATCAAAACATCAAAAAAACATCAAAAACATCAAAAACATCAAAACATCAAAACACCAAAAACATCAACAACATCAAAACATCAAAAACATCAAAACCTCAAAAACATCAAATACATCGAAAACATTAAAAACATCAAAACATCAAAAACATCTAAACATCAAAAAACATCAAAAACATCAAAAACATCAAAAATATCAAAACCATCAAAAACATCAAAAACATCAAAATCATCAAAAACATCAATAACATATAAAACATCACAGACATAAAAAACACCAAAAACATCAAAAACTTTAAAAACATCAAAAATTTCAAAAACATCAATAACATCAAAAGCATCAAATCATCAAAAATATCAAAAACATTATAAACATCAAAAACATAAAAAATCTCAAAAACATCTAAACATCAAAACGTCAAAACCATTAAAAATTTCAAAAACATCAAAAAAATATCAAAAATATCAAAAACATCAAAACATCAAAGACATCAAAACATCAAAAACATCAAAAACATCAAAAACACCAGAAACACCAAAAACATCAAAATCATCAAAAACATCAAAAACATCAAAAACATCAAAACATTAAAACATCAAAACATCAAAAACATCAAAAACATCAAAAACATCAAAAACATCAAAACATCAAAGACATCAAAACATCAAAAACATCAAAAACATCAAAAACACCAGAAAACACCAAAAACATCAAAATCATCAAAAACATCAAAAACATCAAAAACATCAAAACATTAAAAACATCAAAACATCAAAAACATCAAAATCATCAAAAACATCAATAACATATAATACATCACAAACATAAAAACACCAAAAACATCTAAAACATCAAAAACATTAAAAACATCAAAAATTTCAAAACATCAATAACATCAAAAGCATCCAATCATGAAAAATATCAAAAACATCAAAAACATCATAAACATCAAAAACATGAAAAACATCAAAACATAAAAATCTCAAAAACATCTAAACATCGAAACGTCAAAACCATTAAAAATGTCAAAAACGTCGAAATCATCAAAATTATCAAAAACATCAAAACATCAAAAACATCAAAACATCAAAAACATCAAATACATCGAAAACATAAAAAACATCAAAAAGATCAAAAACATCAAAACATCAAAAACATTAAAAACATCAAAACATCAAAAACATCGAAAACATTAAAAACATCAAAACATCAAAAACATCTAAACATCAAAACATCAAAAACATCAAAAACATCAAAAATATCAAAAACATCAAATACATTAAAACATCAAAAACATCAAAATCATCAAAAACATCAATAACATATAATACATCAAAGACATAAAAAAACCAAAAACATCATAAACATCAAAAACATCAAAAACATCAAAAACATCAAAACATCAAAACATCAAAAACATCAAAAAAATCAAAAACATCAAAACATCAAAAACATCAAAAAACACCAGAAACACCAAAAACATCAAAATCATCAAAAACATCAAAAACATCAAAAACATCAAAACATCAAAAACATCAAAACATCAAAAACATCTTAACATCAAAACATCAAAACATCAAACACATCAATAACATATAAAACATCAAAAAACACCAAAAACATCAAAAAAGATCAAAAACATCAAAACATCAAAAACATCTACACATCAAAACCTCAAAAACATCAAATACATCGAAAACATAAAAAACATCACAAACATAAAAACACCAGAAACACAAATAATATTAAAAACATCAAAAAATCAAAGACATCGAAAACATCAAAAACATCAAAACATCAAAAATATCAAAAACATAAAAAACATCAAAACATTAAAAACATCAAAACATCAAAAACATCAAAAACATCAAAAACATCAAAACATCAAAAACATCAAAATCATCAAAATCATCAAAAACATCAAAAACATTAAAAACATCAAAAACATCAAAACATCAAAAACATCAAAAACATCAAAACATCAAAAACATCAAAAACATCAAAAACATCAAAACATCAAAAACATCAAAAACATCAAAACATCAAAACATCAAAAACATCAAAAACATCAAAAACATCAAAAACATCAAAACATCAAAAACATCAAAAACATCAAAACATCAAAAACATTAAAAACATCAAAAACATCAAAAAAATCAAATATCAAAACATCAAAACTTCAAATCATCAAAAACATGAAAACATCAAAACATCAAAATATCAAAACATCATAACATCATAGCATCATAACATCATAACATCAAAACATCAAAACATCAAAACATCAAAAACATCAAAAATATCAAAAACATCAAATACATTAAAACATCAAAAACATCTAAATATCAAAACATCAAAAACATTAAAAACATCAAAACATCAAAAACATCAAAAACATCAAAATCATCAAAATCATCAAAAACATCAAAAACATTAAAAACATCAAAACATCAAAAACATCAAAAACATCAAAAACATCAAAAACATCAAAAACATCAAAAACATCAAAAACATCAAAAACATCAAAAACATCAAAAAACATCAAAACATCAAAAACAAAACATCAAAAACATCAAAGACATCAAAAACATCAAAAACATCAAAACATCAAAAACATCAAAAACATCAAAACATCAAAAACATCTAAAATATCAAAACATCAAAACTTCAAATCATCAAAACATGAAAAAATCAAAATATCAAAACATCATAACATCATAACATCATAAACATCATAACATCATAACATCAAAACATCATAACATCAAAACATCATAAACATCATAACATCATAACATCATAACATCATAACATCAAAACATCATAACATCATAACATCATAACATCAAAACATCAAAACATCAAAACATCAAAAACATCAAAAACATCAAAAACATCAAAAACATCAAAAAACATCAAAACATCAAAACATCAAAAACATCAAAAACATCAAAAACATCAAAAACATCAAAAACATCAAAAACATCAAAAACATCAAAAACATCAAAAACATCAAAAACATCAAAAACATCAAAACATCAAAAACATTAAAAACATCAAAACATCAAAAACATCTAAATATCAAAACATCAAACTTCAAATCATCAAAACATGAAAACATCAAAACATCAAAATATCAAAACATCATAACATCATAACATCATAATATCAAAACATCAAAAACATCAAAAACATCAAAAACATCAAAAACGTTAAAAACATCAAAAACATCAAAACATCACAAACATAAAAAAACACCAGAAACACCAAAAATATCAAAAACATCAAAAACATTAAAAAGATCAAAGACATCAAAAACATCACAAACATCAAAAATATCAAAAACATCAAAACATCAAAAACACCAAAAACACCAAAATATCAAAAACATCAAAAACATCAAAAACATCAAAACATCAAAAACATCAAAAACATCAAAACATCAAAAAACATCTAAATATCAAAACATCAAAACATTAAAAACATCAAAAACATCAAAACATCAAAATCATCAAAATCATCAAAATCATCAAAAACATCAAAAACATTAAAAACATTAAAAACATCAAAAACATCAAAACATCAAAAACATCAAAAACATCAAAAACATCAAAACATCAAAAAACATCAAAAACATCAAAAACATCAAAAACATCAAAAACATCAAAGACATCAAAAACATCAAAAACATCAAAAACATCAAAAACATCAAAAACATCAAAACATCAAAACATCAAAAACATCAAAAACATCTAAATATCAAAACATCAAAACTTCAAATCATCAAAAACATGAAAACATCAAAACATCAAAATATCAAAACATCATAACATCATAACATCATAAACATCATAACATCATAACATCATAACATCATAACATCATAACATCATAACATCATAACATCATAACATCATAACATCATAACATCATAACATCAAAACATCATAACATCATAACATCATAACATCATAACATCATAAACATCATAAACATCAAAACATCAAAACATCAAAACATCAAAAACATCAAAAACATCAAAAACATCAAAACATCAAAACATGAAAAACATGAAAAACATCAAAAACATCAAAAACATCAAAACATCAAAACATCAAAAACATCAAAAACATCAAAAACATCAAAAACATCAAAACATCAAAACATTAAAAACATCAAAACATCAAAACATCAAAAACATCTAAATATCAAAACATCAAAACTTCAAATCATCAAAACATGAAAACATCAAAATATCAAAACATCATAACATCATAACATCATAACATCATAACATCAAAACATCAAAAACATCAAAAACATCAAAACATCAAAAACATCAAAAACGTTAAAAACATCAAAAAACATCACAAACATAAAAAACACCAGAAACACCAAAAATATCAAAAACATCAAAAACATTAAAAACATCAAAGACATCAAAAACATCAAAAACATCAAAAATATCAAAAACATCAAAAACATCAAAAACACCAAAAACACCAAAAAATATCAAAAACATCAAAAAACATCAAAACATTAAAAACATCGAAAACATCATAAAATCAAAACATCAAAAAAACATCAAAATCATCAAAAACATCAAAAACATTAAAAACATCAAAAACATCAAAAGCATCAAAAACATTAAAAACATCAAAAACATCAAAAACATCAAAAACATCAAAAACATCAAAAACATCAAAAACATCAAAACGTCAAAAACATCAAAAACATCAAAAAACATCAAAACATCAAAAACATCAAAAACATCAAAAACATCAAAGACATCAAAAACATCAAAACATCAAAAAATTAAAGACATCAAAAACATCAAAAAACATCAGAAACATCAAAACATCAAAAATATCAAAAACATCAAATATATCAAAACATCAAATACATCGAAAACATTAAAAACATCAAAAACATCAAAACATCAAAAACATCAAAACATCAACATCAAAAACATCAAAAACATCAAAAACATCAAAAACATCAAAACATCAAAAACATCAATAACATCAAAAACATCAAAAACATCAAAAACATCAAAAACGTCAAAACATTAAAAACATTAAAAAACATTAAAAACATTAAAAACATTAAAAACATTAAAAACATCAAAACATCAAAAACATCTAAACATCAAAACATCAATAACATATAAAACATCAATAACATATAAAAACATCAAAAACATCAAAAGATCAAAAACATCAAAACATCAAAAACATCTACACATCAAAACATCAAAACATCAAATACATCGAAAACATAAAAAACATCACAAACATAAAAAACACCAGAAACACCAAAAATATCAAAAACATCAAAAACATTAAAAACATCAAAATCATCAAAAACATCAAAACGTCAAGAACATCAAAAACATCAAAACATCAAAAACATCAATAACATCAAAAACATCAAAAACATCAAAAACATCAATAACATATAAAACATCAAAAACATAAAAAACACCAAAAACATCAAAAGATCAAAAACATCAAAAACATCAAAAACATCAAAAACATTAAAAACATCAAAATCATCAAAAACATCAAAAACATCAAAAACATCAAAACATCAAAACATCAAAAAACATCAAAAACATCAAAAACTTCAAAAACATCAATAACATATAAAACATCAAAAACATAAAAAACACCAAAAACATCAAAAGATCAAAAACGTCAAAACATCAAAACATCAAAAGATCAAAAACATCAAAAACATCAAAAACATCAAAAACACCAAAAATATCAAAAACATCAAAAACATCAAAACATTAAAAACATCGAAAACATCATAAAATCAAAAACATCAAAACATCAAAATCATCAAAAACATCAAAAACATCAAAAACATTAAAAACATCAAAAACATCAAAAGCATCAAAAACATTAAAAACATCAAAACATCAAAAACATCAAAAACATCAAAACATCAAAACATCAAAACATCAAAAACATCAAAACATCAAAAACATCAAAAACGTCAAAACATCAAAAACATCAAAAACATCAAAAACATCAAAGACATCAAAAACATCAAAAACATCAAAAAATTAAAGACATCAAAAACATCAAAAACATCAGAAACATCAAAAACATCAAAAATATCAAAAAACATCAAATATATCAAAAACATCAAATACATCGAAAACATTAAAAACATCAAAAACATCAAAACATCAAAAAACATCAAAAACATCAACATCAAAAACATCAAAAACATCAAAAACATCAAAACATCAAAAACATCAAAAACATCAATAACATCAAAAACATCAAAAACATCAAAAACGTCAAAAACATTAAAAACATTAAAAACATTAAAAACATTAAAAACATTAAAAACATTAAAAACATTAAAAACATTAAAAACATTAAAAACATTAAAAACATCAAAACATCAAAAACATCTAAACCTCAAAACATCAATAACATACAAAACATCAATAACATATAAAACATCAAAAACATCAAAAAGATCAAAAACATCAAAACATCAAAAACATCTACACATCAAAACCTCAAAAACATCAAATACATCGAAAACATAAAAAACATCACAAACATAAAAACACCAGAAACACCAAAAATATCAAAAACATCAAAAACATTAAAAACATCAAAATCATCAAAAACATCAAAAACGTCAAGAACATCAAAAACATCAAAAACATCAATAACATCAAAAACATCAAAAACATCAAAAACATCAATAACATATAAAACATCAAAAACATAAAAAACACCAAAAACATCAAAAAGATCAAAAACATCAAAACATCAAAAACATCAAAAACATCAAAAAGATCAAAAACATCAAAAACATCAAAAACATCAAAAACATCAAAAACATCAAAACATCAAAAACATCAAAAACGTCAAAAACATCAAAAACATCAAAAACATCAAAAACATCAATAACATATAAAACATCAAAAACATAAAAAAACCAAAAACATCAAAAACATCAAAAACATCAAAAACATCAAAAACATCAAAAACATCAAAAACATCAAAAACATCAAAAACATCAAAACATCAAAAACATCAAAAACGTCAATAACATATAAAACATCAGAAACATTAAAAACTTCAAAAAATCAAAGACATCAAAAATATCAAAAACATCAAAAACATCAAAAACATCAAAAATATTAAAAACATCAAAACATCAAAAACATCTAAATATCAAAACATCAAAACTTCAAATCATCAAAACATGAAAACATCAAAACATCAAAATATCAAAACATCATAACATCATAACATCATAACATCAAAACATCAAAACATCAAAAACATCAAAAAACATCAAAAACATCAAAAACATCAAAAACATCAAAACATCAAAGACATCAAAAACATCAAAAACATCAAAAACATCAAAAACATCAAAACATCAAAACATCAAAACATTAAAAACATCAAAACATCAAAAACATCTAAATATCAAAACATCAAAACTTCAAATCATCAAAACATGAAAAACATCAAAACATCAAAATATCAAAACATCATAACATCATAACATCATAACATCATAACATCATAACATCATAACATCATAACATCATAACATCATAACATCATAACATCAAAACATCAAAAACATCAAAAACTTCAAAAACATCAAAAATATCAAATATATCAAAAATATCAAAAACATCAAAAACATTAAAACATTAAATCATCAAAAATATAAAAACATCATAAAATCAAAAACATCAAAAACATCAAAAAACATCAAAATCATCAAAATCATCAAAATCATCAAAATCATCAAAAACATCAATAACATCAATAACATATAAAACGTCAAAGACATAAAAACCACCAAAAACATCAAAAACATTAAAAACATCAAAAATTTCAAAAACATTATTGACATCAAAAGCATCCAATCATCAAAAGTATCAAAAACATCATAAACATCAAAAACATAAAAAATCTCAAAAACATCTAAACATCGAAACATCAAAACGTCAAAACCATTAAAAATATCAAAAACATCGAAAATATCAAAAACATCAAAACATCAAAACATCAAAACATCAAAAACATCAAATACATCGAAAACATCGAAAACATAAAAACATCAAAAACATCAAAAACATCAAAATCATCAAAAACATCAAAAACATCAATAACATATAAAACATTAAAAACATAAAAAACTCCAAAAACATCAAAAACATCCAAAACATCAAAAACATCAAAAACATCAAAAACATCAATAACATCAAAAACATCGAAAACATCAAAAATATCAAAAACATCATAAACTTCAAAAACTTGAAAAACATCAAAACATCAAAAATATCAAAAATATCAAAAACATCAATAACATATAAAACATTAAAAACATAAAAAACTCAAAAACATCAAAAACATCCAAAACATCAAAAAACATCAAAAACATCAAAACATCAATAACATCAAAACATCGAAAACATCAAAAAATATCAAAACATCATAAACATCAAAAACATAAAAAACACCAAAAACACCAAAAATATCAAAAATATCAAAAACATCAAAAACATCAAAGACATCAAAAACATCAAAAACATCAAAAACATCAAAACATTAAAACATCAAAACATCAAAAACATCTAAACATCAAAACATCAAAAACATCAAAAACATCATAAACTTCAAAAACTTCAAAAACATCAAAACATCAAAAACATCAAAAACATCAAATACATCGAAAACATAAAAAACATCACAAACATAAAAACACCAGAAACACCAAAAATATCAAAAACATCAAAAACATCAAAAACATTAAAAACATCAAAAAATCAAAGACATCAAAAACATCAAAAACATCAAAAACATCAAAAACATTAAAAACATCAAAACATTAAAAAACATCATTACATCAAAAACATCACAAACATAAAAAACACCAGAAACACCAAAAATATCAAAAACATCAAAAACATCAAAAACATTAAAAACATCAAAAAATCAAAGACATCAAAAACATCAAAAAAACATCAAAAACATCAAAACATTAAAAACATCAAAACATCAAATACATCGAAAACATAAAAAACATCAAAAACATCAAAATCATCAAAAAAACATCAAAAACATATATACATATATAACATATAAAACATATAAAACATTAAAAACATAAAAACACCAAAAACATCAAAAGCATCCAAAACATCAAGAACATCAAAAACATCAATAACATCAAAAACATCAAAACATCAAAAACTTCAAAAACATCAAAAACATCATAAACTTCAAAAACTTCAAAAACATCAAAAACATCAAAACATCAAAACGTCAAAAACATTAAAAACATCAAAACATCAAAAACATCTAAACATCAAAACATCAAAAACATAAAAAACATCACTAACATATAAAACATCAAAAACACCAAAAACATCAAAAAGATCAAAACATCTACACATCAAAACCTCAAAAACATCAAAACATCAAAAACGTCAATAACATCATAAAACATCAAAAACATTAAAAACTTCAAAAACGTCAATAACATATAAAACATCAGAAACATTAAAAACTTCAAAAAATCAAAGACATCAAAAATATCAAAAACATCAAAAACATCAAAAACATCAAAAAATATTAAAAACATCAAAACATCAAAAACATCTAAATATCAAAACATCAAAACTTCAAATCATCAAAACATGAAAACATCAAAACATCAAAATATCAAAACATCATAACATCATAACATCATAACATCAAAACATCAAAACATCAAAAACATCAAAACATCAAAAACATCAAAAACATCAAAAACATCAAAGACATCAAAAACATCAAAAAACATCAAAAACATCAAAAACATCAAAACATCAAAACATCAAAAACATTAAAAACATCAAAACATCAAAAACATCTAAATATCAAAACATCAAAACTTCAAATCATCAAAACATGAAAACATCAAAACATCAAAATATCAAAACATCATAACATCATAACATCATAACATCATAACATCATAACATCATAACATCATAACATCAAAAACATCAAAAACATCAAAAACATCAAAAACATCAAAAATATCAAATATATCAAAAATATCAAAAACATCAAAAACATTAAAACATTAAATCATCAAAAATATAAAAACATCATAAAATCAAAAACATCAAAAACATCAAAAACATCAAAATCATCAAAATCATCAAAATCATCAAAATCATCAAAAACATCAATAACATCAATAACATATAAAACGTCAAAGACATCAAAACCACCAAAAACATCAAGAAACATTAAAAACATCAAAAAATTTCAAAAACATTATTGACATCAAAAGCATCCAATCATCAAAAGTATCAAAAACATCATAAACATCAAAAACATTAGAAATCTCAAAAACATCTAAACATCGAAACATCAAAACGTCAAAACCTTTAAAAATATCAAAAACATCGAAAATATCAAAAACATCAAAACATCAAAACATCAAAAACATCAAATACATCGAAAACATAAAAAACATCAAAAACATCAAAAACATCAAAATCATCAAAAACATCAAAAACATCAATAACATATAAAACATTAAAAACATAAAAACTCAAAAAACATCAAAAACATCCAAAACATCAAAAACATCAAAACATCAAAAACATCAATAACATCAAAAACATCGAAAACATCAAAAACATCAAAACATCATAAACTTCAAAAACTTGAAAAACATCAAAACATCAAAAACATCAAAAACATCAAAACATCAAAAACGTTAAAAACATTAAAAACATCAAAACATCAAAAACATCTAAACATCAAAAACATCAAAAACATCAAAAACATCATAAACTTCAAAAACTTGAAAAACATCAAAACATCAAAAACATCAAAAACATCAAATACATCAAAAACATAAAAACATCACAAACATAAAAACACCAGAAACACCAAAATATCAAAACATCAAAAACATCAAAAACATTAAAAACATCAAAAAATCAAGGACATCAAAAACATCAAAAACATCAAAAACATCAAAACATTAAAAACATCAAAACATTAAAAACATCATTACATCAAAAACATCAAAAACATAAAAAACACCAAAAACACCAAAAATATCAAAAATATCAAAAACATCAAAAACATCAAAAACATCAAAACATCAAAAACATCAAATACATCGAAAACATAAAAAACATCAAAAACATCAAAATCATCAAAAACATCAAAAACATATATATCATATATAACATATAAAACATATAAAACATTAAAAACATAAAAAAACACCAAAAACATCAAAAGCATCCAAAACATCAAGAACATCAAAAACATCAATAACATCAAAAACATCAAAAACATCGAAAACTTCAAAAACATCAAAAACATCATAAACTAAAAACATCAAAAACATCAAAAACATCAAAAACTTCAAAACATCAAAAACATCAAAACATCAAAAACGTCAAAAACATTAAAAACATCAAAACATCAAAAACATCTAAACATCAAAACATCAAAAACATCAAAAACATAAAAAACTTCACTAACATATAAAACATCAAAAACACCAAAAACATCAAAAACATCAAAACATCTACACATCAAAACCTCAAAAACATCAAATACATCGAAAACATAAAAACATCACAAACATAAAAAACACCAGAAACACCAAAATATCAAAAACATCAAAAACATTAAAAACATCAAAAAATCAAAGACATCAAAAACATCAAAAATATCAAAAACATCAAAAACATAAAAAACATCAAAACATCAAAAACGTCAAAAACATTAAAAACATCAAAAACATCAAAAACATCAAAGACATCAAAAACATCAAAAACATCGAAAACATCAAAAACATCAAAACATCAAAAACATCAAAAACATTAAAAACATCAAAACATCAAAAACATCTAATTATCAAAACATCAAAAACATCAAAACATCAAAAACATCAAAATATCAAAACATCAAAACATCAAAAACATCAAAAACATCAAAACATCAAAAACATCAAAAACATTAAAAACATCAAAACATCAAAAACATCTAAATATCAAAACATCAAAACATCAAAAACATCAAAAACATCAAAAACATCAAAAACATCAAAAACATCAAAACATCAAAAACATCAAAAACATTAAAAACATCAAAAACATCAAAACATCAAAAACATCAAAAACATCAAAAACATCTAAAACATCAAAAACATCAAAAACATCAAAAACATCAAAAACATCAAAAACATCAAAAACATCAAAACATCAAAAACATCAAAGACATCAAAAACATCAAAAACATCAAAAACATCAAAAACATCAAAAACATCAAAACATCAAAACATCAAAAACATTAAAAACATCAAAACATCAAAAACATCTAAATATCAAAACATCAAAACTTCAAATCATCAAAACATGAAAACATCAAAACATCAAAATATCAAAACATCATAACATCATAACATCATAACATCATAACATCATAACATCATAACATCATAACATCATAACATCAAAACATCAAAAACATCAAAAACATCAAAAACATCAAAAACATCAAAACATCAAAAACATCAAAAACATCAAAAACATCAAAAACATCAAAAACATCAAAAACATCAAAAACATCAAAAACATCAAAAACATCAAAACATCTAAAAACATCAAAAACATCAAAAACATTAAAAACATCAAAACATCAAAAACATCTAAATATCAAAACATCAAAACTTCAAATCATCAAAACATGAAAACATCAAAACATCAAAATATCAAAACATCATAACATCATAACATCATAACATCAAAACATCAAAAACATCAAAAACATCAAAAACATCAAAAACATCAAAAACATTAAAAACATCAAAAACATCAAAAACATCAAAAACATCACAAACATAAAAAACACCAGAAACACCAAAAATATCAAAAACATCAAAAACATTAAAAACATCAAAAACATTAAAAACATCAAAAACATCAAAAGCATCAAAAACATTAAAAACATCAAAAACATCAAAAAATTAAAGACATCAAAAACATCAAAAACATCAGAAACATCAAAAACATCAAAAATATCAAAAACATCAAATACATCGAAAACATTAAAAACATCAAAAACATCAAAACATCAAAAACATCAAAAACATCAAAACATCAAAAACCTCAAAAACATCAAAAACATCAATAACATCAAAAACATCAAAAACATCAAAAATGTCAAAAACATTAAAAACATTAAAAACATCAAAACATCAAAAACATCTAAACATCAAAACATAAATAACATATAAAACATCAATAACATATAAAACATCAAAAACATCAAAAAGATCAAAAACATCAAAACATCAAAAACATCTACACATCAAAACCTCAAAAACATCAAATACATCGAAAACATAAAAAACATCACAAACATAAAAAACACCAGAAACACCAAAAATATCAAAAACATCAAAAACATTAAAAACATCAAAATCATCAAAAACATCAAAAACGTCAAGAACATCAAAAACATCAAAAACATCAATAACATCAAAAACATCAAAAACATCAAAAACATCAAAAACATCAAAAACATCAATAACATATAAAACATCAAAAACATCAAAAACATCAAAAACATCAAAAACATCAAAAACATCAAAAACATCAAAAACATCAAAAACATCAAAACATCAAAGACATCAAAAACATCAAAAACATCAAAAACATTAAAAACATCAAAACATCAAAAACATCTAAATATCAAAACATCAAAAACATTAAAAACATCAAAACATCAAAAACATCAAAAACATCAAAAACATCAAAAACATCAAAATCATCAAAATCATCAAAAACATCAAAAACATCAAAAACATCAAAAACATCAAAAACATCAAAAACATCAAAAACATCAAAAACATCAAAACATCAAAAACATCAAAACATCAAAAACATCAAAAAAAACATAAAAACATAAAAACATCAAAAACATCAAAAACATCAAAAACATCAAAAACATCAAAAACATCAAAAACATCAAAAACATCAAAAACATCAAAAACATCAAAACATCAAAAACATCAAAACATCAAAACATCAAAAACATCAAAAACATCAAAAACATCAAAACATCAAAAACATCTAAATATCAAAACATCAAAACTTCAAATCATCAAAACATGAAAACATCAAAACATCAAAATATCAAAACATCATAACATCATAACATCATAACATCATAACATCATAACATCATAACATCATAACATCATAACATCATAACATCATAACATCATAACATCATAACACAAAACATCAAAACATCAAAAACATCAAAAACATCAAAAACATCCAAAACATCAAAAACATCAAAAACATCAAAAACATCAAAAACATCAAAAACATCAAAACATCAAAAACATCAAAAACATCAAAAACATCAAAACATCAAAAACATTAAAAACATCAAAAACATCAAAAACATCTAAATATCAAAACATCAAAACTTCAAATCATCAAAACATGAAAACATGAAAACATCAAAATATCAAAACATCATAACATCATAACATCATAACATCATAACATCATAACATCATAACATCATAACATCAAAACATCAAAAACATCAAAAACATCAAAAACATCAAAAACATCAAAAACATTAAAAACATCAAAAACATCAAAAACATCAAAAACATCGAAAACATCACAAACATAAAAAACACCAAAAACATAAAAAACACCAGAAACACCAAAAATATCAAAAACATCAAAAACATTAAAAACATCAAAAAATCAAAGACATAAAAAACATCAGAAACATCAAAAATATCAAAAACATCAAAAACATAAAAAACACCAAAAACACCAAAAATATCAAAAACATCAAAAACATCAAAACATTAAAAACATCGAAAACATCAAAAAAACAAAAACAACAAAAACATCAAAAACATCAAAAACATCAAAAACATCAAAAACATCAAAAACATCAAAAACATCAAAAGCATCAAAAACATTAAAAACATCAAAAACATCAAAAACATCAAAAACATCAAAAACATCAAAAACATCAAAAACATCAAAAACATCAAAAACATCAAAAACATCAAAAACGTCAAAAACATCAAAAACATCAAAAACATCAAAAACATCAAAGACATCAAAAACATCAAAAACATCAAAAAATTAAAGACATCAAAAACATCAAAAACATCAAAAACATCAAAAATATCAAAAACATCAAATACATCGAAAACATTAAAAACATCAAAAACATCAAAACATCAAAAACATCAAAAACATCAACATCAAAAACATCAAAACATCAAAAACATCAAAAACATCAAAAACATCAAAAACATCAAAAACCTCAAAAACATCAAAAACATCAATAACATCAAAAACATCAAAAACATCAAAAACGTCAAAAACATTAAAAACATTAAAAACATCAAAACATCAAAAACATCTAAACATCAAAACATCAATAACATATAAAACATCAATAACATATAAAACATCAAAAACATCAAAAACATCAAAACATCAAAAACATCTACACATCAAAACCTCAAAAACATCAAATACATCGAAAACATAAAAAACATCACAAACATAAAAAACACCAGAAACACCAAAAATATCAAAAACATCAAAAACATTAAAAACATCAAAATCATCAAAAACATCAAAAACGTCAAGAACATCAAAAACATCAAAAACATCAAAAACATCAATAACATCAAAAACATCAAAAACATCAAAAACATCAAAAACATCAATAACATATAAAACATCAAAAACATAAAAAACACCAAAAACATCAAAAAGATAAAAAACATCAAAAACATCAAAAACATCAAAAACATCAAAAACATCAAAAACATCAAAAACATCAAAACATCAAATCATCAAAAACGTCAAGAACATCAAAAACATCAAAAACTTCAAAAACATCAATAACATATAAAACATCAAAAACATAAAAAAAACCAAAAACATCACAAACATCAAAAACATCAAAAACATCAAACACATCAAAAACATCAAAAACATCAAAAACATCAAAACATCAAAAACATCAAAAACGTCAATAACATATAAAACATCAAAAACATTATAAACTTCAAAAACGTCAATAACATATAAAACATGAAAAACATTAAAAACTTCAAAAAATCAAAGACATCAAAAAAATCAAAAACATCAAAAATATCAAAAACATCAAAAACATCAAAAATATTAAAAACATCAAAAACATCAAAAGCATCAAAAACACCAAAAACATCAACAACATCAAAACATCAAAAACATCAAAACCTCAAAAACATCAAATACATCGAAAATATTAAAAACATCAAAACATCAAAAACATCAAAACATGAAAACATCAAAAACATCAAAAACATCAAAAATATCAAAAACATCAAAAACATTAAAACATTAAAAACATTAAAACATCAAAAACATAAAAACATCATAAAATCAAAAACATCAAAACATCAAAATCATCAAAAACAGCAATAACATATAAAACATCAAAGACATAAAAAATCTCAAAAACATCTAAACATCGAAACGTCAAAACCATTAAAAATATCAAAAACATCGAAAACATCAAAAACATCTAAACATCAAAACATCAAAAACATCTAAACATCAAAACATCAAAACATCAAAACATCAAAAACATCAATAACATATAACATCAAAAACATAAAAAACACCAAAAGCATCAAAAAGATCAAAAACATCAAAACATCAAAAACATCTACACATCAAAACCTCAAAAACATCAAATACATCGAAAACATAAAAAACATCACAAAGATAAAAAACACCAGAAACACCAAAAATATCAAAAACATCAAAAACATCAAAAACATCAAAAACATCAAAAACATCAAAAACATCAAAAACATCAAAAACATCAAAAACATCAAAAACATTAAAAACATCAAAATCATCAAAAACATCAAAAACATCAAGAACATCAAAAACATCAAAAACTTCAAAAACGTCAATAACATATAAAACATCAAAAACATAAAAAAAACCAAAAACATCACAAACATCAAAAACATCAAAAACATCAAAAACATCAAAAACATCAAAAACATCAAAAACATCAAGAACATCAAAAACATCAAAAACTTCAAAAACATCAAAGACATCAAAAACATCAAAAATTTCAAAAACATCAATAACATCAAAAACTTCAAAAACATCAAAGACATCAAAAACATCAAAAATTTCAAAAACATCAATAACATCAAAAGCATCCAATCATCAAAAATATCAAAAACATCAAGAACATCCTAAACATCGAATCGTCAAAACCATTAAAAATATCAAAAACATCGAAAACATCAAAAATATCAAAAACATCAAAAGATCAAAGACATCAAAAACATCAAATACATCGAAAACATAAAAACATCAAAAACATCAAAAACATCAAAACATCAAAAACATCAAAACATCAAAAACATCAAAAACATTAAAAACATCAAAAACATCAAAAACTTCAAAAACATCAAAGACATCAAAAACATCAAAAATTTCAAAACATCAATAACATCAAAAGCATCCAATCATCAAAAATATCAAAAACATCAAGAACATCCTAAACATCGAATCGTCAAAACCATTAAAAATATCAAAAACATCGAAAACATCAAAAATATCAAAAACATCAAAAGATCAAAGACATCAAAAACATCAAAAACATCAAAAACATCAAAAACCTCAAAGACATCAATGACATCAAAAGCATCCAATCATCAAAAGTATCAAAAACATCAAAAACATCATAAACATCGAAAACATAAAAAACATCAAAAACATCAAAAAGATCAAAGACATCAAAAACATTAAAATCATCAAAAACATCAATAACCTATAAAACATATAAAACATAAAAAACACCAAAAACATCAAAAACATCCAAAACATCAAAAACATCAACAACATCAAAAACATCAAAAATATCAAAAACATCAAAAACATCAAAACATTAAAAACATCAAAACATCAAAAACATCAAAAACATCAAAACATCAAAAACATCAAAAACATCAAAATCATCAAAAACATCAAAATCATCAAAATCATCAAAATCATCAAAATCATCAAAAACATCAAAAACATTAAAAACATCAAAAACATCAAAAACATCAAAAACATCAAAAACATCAAAAAATCAAAACAAAAACATCAAAAACATCAAAACATCAAAAACATCAAAACATCAAAAACATCAAAAACATTAAAAATATCAAAAACATCTAAATATCAAAACATCAAAACATCAAAATATCAAAAACATCAAAAACATCAAAAATATCAAAAACCTCAAAAACATTAAAACATTAAATCATCAAAAATATAAAAACATCATAAAATCAAAAACATCAAAAACATCAAATACATCAAAATCATCAAAATCATAAAAAACATCAATAACATATAAAACATCAAAGACATAAAAACCACCAAAATCATCAAAAACATTAAAAACATCAAAACATCAAAAATTTCAAAAACATCAATGACATCAAAAGCATCCAATCATCAAAAGTATCAAAAACATCAAAAACATCATAAACATCGAAAACATAAAAAACATCAAAAAGATCAAAGACATCAAAAACATTAAAATCATCAAAAACATCAAAAACATCAATAACCTATAAAACATATAAAACATAAAAAACACCAAAAACATCAAAAACATCCAAAACATCAAAAACATCAACAACATCAAAAACATCAAAAACATCAAAAACATCAAAAACATCAAAAACATCAAAAACATCAAAAACATCAAAAACATCAAAAACATCAAAAACATCAAAAACATCAAAAACATCAAAAACATCAAAAACATCAAAAACATCAAAAACATCAAAAACATCCAAAACATCCAAAACATCAACAACATCAAAAACATCAAAAACATCAAAAACATCAAAAACATCAAAAACATCAAAAACATCAAAAACATCAAAAACATCAAAAACATCAAAACATCAAAAACATCAAAACATCAAAAACATCAAAAACATCAAAAACATCAAAAACATCAAAAACATCAAAAACATCAAAACATCAAAAACATCAAAAACATCTAAACATCAAAACATCAATAACATATAAAACATCAAAAACACCAAAAACATCAAAAAGATCAAAAACATCAAAACATCAAAAACATCTACACATCAAAAACTCAAAAACATCAAATACATCGAAAACATAAAAAACATAAAAAACACCAGAAACACAAATAATATTAAAAACATCAAAAACATTAAAAACATCAAAAAATCAAAGACATCAAAAACATCAAAAACATCAAAAACATCAAAAACATCAAAAACATCAAAAATATCAAAAACATCAAAAACATCAAAACATTAAAAACATCAAAACATCAAAAACATCAAAAACATCAAAAACATCAAAAACATCAAAAACATCAAAAACATCAAAAACATCAAAAACATCAAAAACATCAAAAACATCAAAAACATCAAAAACATCAAAAACATCAAAAACATTAAAAACATCAAAAACATCAAAAACATCAAAAACATCAAAAACATCAAAAACATTAAAAACATCAAAAACATCTAAATATCAAAACATCAAAACATTAAAACATTAAATCATCAAAATATAAAAACATCATAAAATCAAAAACATCAAAAACATCAAATACATCAAAATCATAAAAAACATCAATAACATATAAAACATCAAAGACATAAAAACCACCAAAAACATCAAAAACATTAAAAACATCAAAAACATCAAAAATTTCAAAAACATCAATGACATCAAAAGCATCCAATCATCAAAAGTATCAAAAACATCAAAAACATCATAAACATCAAAAACATAAAAAATCTCAAAAACATCTAAACATCTAAACATCGAAACGTCAAAAACCATTAAAAATATCAAAAACATCGAAAACATCAAAAATATCAAAAACATCAAAAACATCAAAGACATCAAAACATCAAAAACATCAAATACATCAAAAACATAAAAACATCAAAAACATCAAAAACATCAAAATCATCAAAAACATCAATAACATATAAAACATATAAAAATATTAAAAACATCAAAAAAAAACACCAAAAACATCAAAACATCAAAAACATCAATAACATCAAAAACATCGAAAACATCAAAAACATCAAGAACATCAAAAACATCATAAACTTCAAAAACTTGAAAAACATCAAAACATCAAAACATCAAAAAGATCAAAAATGTCAAAAACATTAAAAACATCAAAATATCAAAAACATCTAAACATCAAAACATCAAAAACATCAAAAACATAAAAAACACCAGAAACACCAAAATATCAAAAACATCAAAAACATTAAAAACATCAAAATCATCAAAAACATCAAAAACGTCAAGAACATCAAAAACATCAAAAACATCAAAAACATCAATAACATCAAAAACATCAAAACATCAAAAACATCAAAACATCAATAACATATAAAACATCAAAAACATAAAAAACACCAAAAACATCAAAAAGATAAAAAACATCAAAAACATCAAAAACATCAAAAACATCAAAAACATCAAAAACATCAAAAACATCAAAACATCAAATCATCAAAAACGTCAAGAACATCAAAAACATCAAAAACTTCAAAAACATCAATAACATATAAAACATCAAAAACATAAAAAAACCAAAACATCACAAACATCAAAAACATCAAAAACATCAAACACATCAAAAACATCAAAAACATCAAAAACATCAAAACATCAAAAACATCAAAAAACGTCAATAACATATAAAACATCAAAAACATTATAAACTTCAAAAACGTCAAAAACATATAAAACATGAAAAAACATTAAAAACTTCAAAAATCAAAGACATCAAAAAAATCAAAAACATCAAAAATATCAAAAACATCAAAAACATCAAAAATATTAAAAACATCAAAAACATCAAAAGCATCAAAAACACCAAAACATCAACAACATCAAAACATCAAAAACATCAAAACCTCAAAAACATCAAATACATCAAAACATTAAAAACATCAAAACATCAAAAACATCAAAACATGAAAACATCAAAACATCAAAAACATCAAAATATCAAAAACATCAAAAACATTAAAACATTAAAAACATTAAAACATCAAAACATAAAAACATCATAAAATCAAAACATCAAAAACATCAAAATCATCAAAAACAGCAATAACATATAAAACATCAAAGACATAAAAAATCTCAAAAACATCAAAACATCGAAACGTCAAAAACATTAAAAATATCAAAAACATCGAAAACATCAAAAACATCTAAACATCAAAACATCAAAAACATCTAAACATCAAAACATCAAAACATCAAAACATCAAAAACATCAATAACATATAACATCAAAAAACATAAAAAACACAAAAGCATCAAAAAGATCAAAAACATCAAAACATCAAAAACATCTACACATCAAAACCTCAAAAACATCAAATACATCGAAAACATAAAAAACATCAAAAGATAAAAAACACCAGAAACACCAAAAATATCAAAAACATCAAAAACATCAAAAACATCAAAAACATCAAAAACATCAAAAACATCAAAAACATCAAAACATCAAAAACATCAAAACATTAAAAACATCAAAATCATCAAAAACATCAAAAACATCAAGAACATCAAAACATCAAAAACTTCAAAAACGTCAATAACATATAAAACATCAAAAACATAAAAAACCAAAAACATCACAAAACATCAAAAACATCAAAAACATCAAAAACATCAAAAACATCAAAAACATCAAAAACATCAAGAACATCAAAAACATCAAAAACTTCAAAAACATCAAAAGACATCAAAAACATCAAAAATTTCAAAAACATCAATAACATCAAAACTTCAAAAACATCAAAAACATCAAAAACATCAAAAATTTCAAAAACATCAATAACATCAAAAGCATCCAATCATCAAAAATATCAAAAACATCAAGAACATCCTAAACATCGAATCGTCAAAACCATTAAAAATATCAAAAACATCGAAAACATCAAAAATATCAAAAACATCAAAAGATCAAAGACATCAAAACATCAAATACATCGAAAACATAAAAAACATCAAAAACATCAAAAACATCAAAACATCAAAAACATCAAAACATCAAAAACATCAAAACATTAAAAACATCAAAAACATCAAAAACTTCAAAAACATCAAAGACATCAAAACATCAAAATTTCAAAAACATCAATAACATCAAAAGCATCCAATCATCAAAAATATCAAAAACATCAAAAACATCATAAACATCGAATCGTCAAAACCATTAAAAATATCAAAACATCGAAAACATCAAAAATATCAAAAACATCAAAAGATCAAAGACATCAAAAACATCAAAAACATCAAAAACATCAAAACCTCAAAGACATCAATGACATCAAAAAGCATCCAATCATCAAAAGACTATCAAAAACATCAAAAACATCATAAACATCGAAAACATAAAAACATCAAAAACATCAAAAAGATCAAAGACATCAAAAACATTAAAATCATCAAAAACATCAATAACCTATAAAACATATAAAACATAAAAAACACCAAAAACATCAAAAACATCCAAAACATCAAAAACATCAACAACATCAAAAACATCAAAAATATCAAAAACATCAAAAACATCAAAACATTAAAAACATCAAAACATCAAAAACATCAAAAACATCAAAAACATCAAAAACATCAAAAACATCAAAATCATCAAAAACATCAAAATCATCAAAATCATCAAAATCATCAAAATCATCAAAAACATCAAAAACATTAAAAACATCAAAAACATCAAAAACATCAAAACATCAAAAACATCAAAAACATCAAAAACATCAAAAACATCAAAAACATCAAAACATCAAAAACATCAAAACATCAAAAACATCAAAAACATTAAAAACATCAAAAACATCTAAATATCAAAACATCAAAACATCAAAATATCAAAAACATCAAAAACATCAAAAATATCAAAAACCTCAAAAACATTAAAACATTAAATCATCAAAAATATAAAAACATCATAAAATCAAAAACATCAAAAACATCAAATACATCAAAATCATCAAAATCATAAAAAACATCAATAACATATAAAACATCAAAGACACAAAAACCACCAAAATCATCAAAAACATTAAAAACATCAAAACATCAAAAATTTCAAAAACATCAATGACATCAAAAGCATCCAATCATCAAAAACATCAAAACATCAAAAACATCATAAACATCGAAAACATCAAAAACATCAAAAAATCAAAGACATCAAAAACATTAAAATCATCAAAACATCAAAAACATCAATAACCTATAAAACATATAAAACATAAAAAACACCAAAAAACATCAAAAACATCAAAACATCAAAAACATCAACAACATCAAAACATCAAAACATCAAAAACATCAAAAACATCAAAAACATCAAAAACATCAAAACATCAAAACATCAAAAACATCAAAAACATCAAAAACATCAAAAACATCAAAAACATCAAAAACATCAAAAACATCAAAAACATCAAAAACATCAAAAACATCCAAAACATCCAAAACATCAAAACATCAAAAACATCAAAACATCAAAAACATCAAAAAACATCAAAAACATCAAAACATCAAAAACATCAAAAACATCAAAACATCAAAAACATCAAAACAATCAAAACATCAAAAACATCAAAAACATCAAAAACATCAAAAACATCAAAAACATCAAAAACATCAAAACATCAAAACATCAAAAACATCTAAACATCAAAACATCAAAAACATATAAAACATCAAAAACACCAAAAACATCAAAAAGATCAAAAACATCAAAACATCAAAAACATCTACACATCAAAACATCAAAAACATCAAATACATCAAAAACATAAAAACATAAAACACCAAGAAACACAAATAATATTAAAAACATCAAAAACATTAAAAACATCAAAAAATCAAAGACATCAAAAACATCAAAAACATCAAAAACATCAAAAACATCAAAAACATCAAAAAATCAAAAACATCAAAAACATCAAAACATTAAAAACATCAAAAACATCAAAAACATCAAAACATCAAAAACATCAAAAACATCAAAAACATCAAAAACATCAAAACATCAAAAACATCAAAAACATCAAAACATCAAAAACATCAAAATCATCAAAATCATCAAAAACATTAAAAACATCAAAAACATCAAAACATCAAAAACATCAAAAACATCAAAACATTAAAAACATCAAAAACATCTAAATATCAAAACATCAAAAACATTAAAACATTAAATCATCAAAAATATAAAAACATCATAAAATCAAAAACATCAAAAACATCAAATACATCAAAATCATCAAAAAACATCAATAACATATAAAACATCAAAGACATAAAAAACATCAAAAACATCAAAAACATCAAAAACATCAAAAACATCAAAAATTTCAAAAACATCAATGACATCAAAGCATCCAAAACATCAAAAATCAAAAACATCAAAACATCATAAACATCAAAAACATCAAAAACTCAAAAACATCAAAACATCTAAAACATCAAAACGTCAAAACCATTAAAAATATCAAAACATCAAAACATCAAAATATCAAAAACATCAAAACATCAAAGACATCAAAACATCAAAAACATCAAAAACATCAAAAACATCAAAAACATCAAAAACATCAAAAACATCAAAAACATCAAAAACATCAATAACATATAAAACATATAAAATATTAAAAACATAAAAAACACCAAAAACATCAAAAACATCAAAAACATCAATAACATCAAAAACATCGAAAACATCAAAAACATCAAGAACATCAAAAACATCAAAACATAAACTTCAAAACTTGAAAACATCAAAACATCAAAACATCAAAAACATCAAAAACATCAAAAACATTAAAAACATCAAAATATCAAAAACATCAAAACATCAAAACATCAAAAACATCAAAAACATCAAAAACATCAAAAACACCAAAAACATCAGAAAGATCAAAACATCAAAACATCAAAAACATCAATAACATCAAAAACATCGAAAACATCAAAAACATCGAAAACATCAAAAACATCAAAAACATCATAAACTTCAAAAACTTGAAAACATCAAAACATCAAAACATCAAAAACATCAAAAACATCAAAAACATCAAAACATCAAAAACATCAAAAACATCAAAAACATCAAAAACATCAAAAACATCAAAACATCAAAACATCAAAACATCAAAAACATCTAAACATCAAAACATCAATAAACATATAAAACATCAAAAACACCAAAAACATCAAAAACATCAAAACATCAAAACATCAAAAACATCAAAAACATCAAAACATCAAAATCATCAAAAACATCAAAATCATCAAAAACATCAAAAACATTAAAAACATCAAAAACATCAAAAACATCAAAAACATCAAAAACATCAAAAACATCAAAAACATCAAAAACATCAAAAACATCAAATCATCAAAAACATCAAAAACATCAAAAACATTAAAAACATCAAAAATATCAAAAACATCAAAGACATCAAAAACATCAAAAACATCAAAAACATCAAAACATCAAAAACATCAAAACATCAAAAACATCAAAAACATTAAAAACATCAAAAACATCTAAATATCAAAACATCAAAACATCAAAACATCAAAATATCAAAAACATCAAAAACATCAAAAAATATCAAAAACATCAAAAACATTAAAACATTAAATCATCAAAATATAAAAACATCATAAAATCAAAACATCAAATACATCAAAATCATCAAAATCATAAAAAACATCAATAACATATAAAACATCAAAGACATAAAAACCACCAAAAACATCAAAAACATTAAAAACATCAAAAACATCAAAAATTTCAAAAACATCAATGACATCAATAGCATCCAATTATCAAAAGTATCAAAAACATCAAAACATCATAAACATCAAAAACATAAAAAACTCAAAAACATCAAAACATCGAAACATCGAAAAGTCAAAACCATTAAAAATATCAAAAACATCGAAAACATCAAAAATATCAAAAACATCAATACATCAAAGACATCAAAAACATCAAAAACATCAAATACATCGAAAACATAAAAAACATCAAAAACATCAAAACATCAAAATCATCAAAAACATCAAAAACATCAATAACATAAAAACATCATAAAACATAAAAACATTAAAAACATAAAAACACCAAAAACATCAAAAACATCAAAAACATCAATAACATCAAAAACATCAAAAACATCGAAAACATCGAAAACATCAAGAATATCAAAACATCATAAACTTCAAAAACATCAAAAACATCAAAAACATCAAAAACATCAAAAACATCAAAAACATCAAAAACATCAAAAACATCAAAAACATCAAAAACATCAAAAACATCAAAAACATCAAAAACATCAAAAACATCAAAAACATCAAAAACATCAAAAACATCAAAAACATCAAAAACATCAAAAACATCAAATCATCAAAAACATCAAAAACATCAAAAACATCAAAAACATCAAAAACATCAAATCATCAAAATCATCAAAAACATCAAAACAAAAACATTAAAAACATCAAAAACATCAAATCATCAAAAACATCAAAATCATCAAAAACATCAAAAACATCAAAAACATCAAAAACATCAAAAACATCAAAAACATCAAATCATCAAAAACATCAAAAACATCAAAATCATCAAAATCATCAAAAACATCAAAATCATCAAAAACATCAAAAACATTAATAACATCAAAAACATCAAAAACATCAAAAACATCAAAAACATCAAATCATCAAAAACATCAAAAACATCAAAACATCAAAAACATATAAAACATCAAAACATCAAAAACATCAAAAACATCAAAAACATCAAAAACATCAAAAACATCAAAAACATCAAAACATCAAAATCATCAAAATCATCAAAAACATCAAAAACATCAAAAACATCAAAAATATCAAAAACATCAAAAACATCAAAGACATCAAAAACATCAAAAACATCAAAACATCAAAAACATCAAATCATCAAAACATCAAAAACATCAAAAACATTAAAAACATCAAAAACATCTAAATATCAAAACATCAAAACATCAAAACATCAAAACATCAAAATATCAAAACATTAAAAACATCAAAAACATCAAAAACATCAAAAACATTAAAACATTAAATCATCAAAAATATAAAAACATCATAAAATCAAAAACATCAAATACATCAAAATCATCAAAATCATAAAAAACATCAATAACATATAAAACATCAAAGACATAAAAACCACCAAAAACATCAAAACATTAAAAACATCAAAAACATCAAAAATTTCAAAAACATCAATGACATCAAAAGCATCCAATCATCAAAAGTATCAAAAACATCAAAACATCATAAACATCAAAAACATAAAAATCTCAAAAACATCTAAAACATCAAAAACATCGAAACGTCAAAACCATTAAAAATATCAAAAACATCGAAAACATCAAAAATATCAAAAACATCAATACATCAAAGACATCAAAACATCAAAAACATCAAATACATCGAAAACATAAAAAACATCAAAACATCAAAAACATCAAAATCATCAAAAACATCAAAAACATCAATAACATATAAAACATATAAAACATTAAAAACATAAAAACACCAAAAACATCAAAAACATCAAAAACATCAATAACATCAAAAACATCAAAACATCGAAAACATCGAAAACATCAAGAATATCAAAAACATCATAAACTTCAAAACATCAAAACATCAAAAACATCAAAAACATCAAAAACATCAAAAACATCAAAAACATCAAAACATCAAAAACATCAAAATCATCAAAAACATCAAAATCATCAAAATCATCAAAATCATCAAAATCATCAAAATCATCAAAATCATCAAAAACATCAAAAACATTAAAAACATCAAAAACATCAAAAACATCAAAAACATCATAAACATCAAAAACATCAAAAACATCAAAAACATCAAAGACATCAAAAACATCAAAAACATCAAAACATCAAAAACATCAAAACATCAAAAACATCAAAAACATTAAAAACATCAAAAACATCTAAATATCAAAACATCAAAACATCAAAACATCAAAACATCAAAATATCAAAAACATCAAAAACATCAAAAACATCAAAAACATCAAAAACATCAAAAACATCAAAAACATCAAAAACATCAAAAACATCAAAAACATCAAATCATCAAAAACATCAAAATCATCAAAATCATCAAAATCATCAAAATCATCAAAATCATCAAAAACATCAAAAACATTAAAAACATCAAAAACATCAAAAACATCAAAGACATCAAAAACATCAAAAACATCAAAAACATAAAAACATCAAAAACATCAAAACATCAAAAACATTAAAAACATCAAAAACATCTAAATATCAAAACATCAAAACATCAAAACATCAAAATATCAAAAACATCAAAAACATCAAAAATATCAAAAACATCAAAAACATTAAAACATTAAATCATCAAAAATATAAAAACATCATAAAATCAAAAACATCAAATACATCAAAATCATCAAAATCATAAAAAACATCAATAACATATAAAACATCAAAGACATAAAAACCACCAAAAACATCAAAAACATTAAAAACATCAAAAACATCAAAAATTTCAAAAACGTCAATGACATCAATAGCATCAAAACATCAAAAGTATCAAAAACATCAAAAACATCATAAACATCAAAAACATAAAAACATCAAAACATCTAAACATCGAAAACATCGAAACGTCAAAACCATTAAAAATATCAAAAACATCGAAAACATAAAAAACATCAAAAACATCAAAGACATCAAAACATCAAATACATCAAAAACATAAAAACATCAAAAACATCAAAAACATCAAAATCATCAAAAACATCAAAATCATCAAAACATCAAGATCATCAAAATCATCAAAATCATCAAAAACATCAAAAACATTAAAAACATCAAAAACATCAAAAACATCAAAGACATCAAAAACATCAAAAACATCAAAAACATCAAAACATCAAAAACATCAAAAACATCAAAAACATTAAAAACATCAAAAACATCTAAATATCAAAACATCAAAACATCAAAACATCAAAATATCAAAAACATCAAAAACATCAAAAATATCAAAAACATCAAAAACATTAAAACATTAAATCATCAAAAATATAAAAACATCATAAAATCAAAAACATCAAATACATCAAAATCATCAAAATCATAAAAAACATCAATAACATATAAAACATCAAAGACATAAAAACCACCAAAAACATCAAAAACATTAAAAACATCAAAAACATCAAAATTTCAAAAACATCAAAGACATCAAAAGCATCCAAACATCAAAAGTATCAAAAACATCAAAAACATCATAAACATCAAAAACATAAAAAATCTCAAAAACATCTAAACATCGAAACATCGAAACGTCAAAACCATTAAAAATATCAAAAACATCGAAAACATAAAAAATATCAAAAACATCAAAGACATCAAAACATCAAATACATCGAAAACATAAAAAACATCAAAAACATCAAAAACATCAAAATCATCAAAAACATCAAAAACATCAATAACATATAAAACATATAAAACATTAAAAACATAAAAAACACCAAAAACATCAAAAACATCAAAAACATCAATAACATCAAAAACATCGAAAACATCGAAAACATCGAAAACATCAAGAATATCAAAAACATCATAAACTTCAAAAACTTGAAAAACATCAAAACATCAAAAACATCAAAAATGTCAAAAACATTAAAAACATCAAAATATCAAAAACATCTAAACATCAAAACATCAAAAACATCAAAAACATCAAAAACACCAAAACCATCAGAAAGATCAAAACATCAAAACATTAAAAACATCTACACATCAAAACCTCAAAAACGTCAAATACATCGAAAACATAAAAAACATCACAAACATAAAAAACACCAGAAACACCAAAAATATCAAAAACATCAAAAACATCAAAACATTAACAACATCAAAAACATCAAAAACATAAACACCAAAAACGCCAAAAATATCAAAAACATCAAAAACATCAAAGACACCAAAGACATCAAAAACATCAAATACATCGAAAACATCAAAAACATCAAAAACATCAAAAACATCAAAACATCAAAAACATCAAAAACATCAAAAAATCAAAACATCAAAAACATCAAAAACATCAAAAACATCAAAACATCAAAACATCAAAACATCAAAAACATCTAAACATCAAAACATCAATAACATATAAAACATCAAAAACACCAAAAACATCAAAAAGATCAAAAACATCAAAACATCAAAAACATCTACACATCAAAAACATCAAAAACATCAAAACATCAAAAACATCAAAAACATCAAAAACATCAAATCATCAAAAACATCAAAATCATCAAAATCATCAAAAACATCAAAAACATTAAAAACATCAAAAACATCAAAAACATCAAAAACATCAAAAACATCAAAAACATCAAAAACATCAAATCATCAAAAACATCAAAATCATCAAAAACATCAAAATCATCAAAATCATCAAAACATCAAAAACATCAAAAAAACATTAAAAACATCAAAAACATCAAAAACATCAAAGACATCAAAAACATCAAAAAAAACATCAAAAACATCAAAACATCAAAAACATCAAAACATCAAAACATTAAAAACATCAAAAACATCTAAATATCAAAACATCAAAACATCAAAACATCAAAATATCAAAAACATCAAAAACATCAAAAACATCAAAAACATCAAAAACATTAAAACATTAAATCATCAAAAATATAAAAACATCATAAAATCAAAAACATCAAATACATCAAAATCATCAAAATCATAAAAAACATCAAATAAAAATATAAAACATCAAAGACATAAAAAACACCAAAAACATCAAAAACATTAAAAACATCAAAAACATCAAAAATTTCAAAAACATCAATGACATCAATAGCATCCAATCATCAAAAACTATCAAAAACATCAAAAACATCATAAACATCAAAAACATAAAAAACATCAAAAACATCTAAACATCGAAACATCAAAACGTCAAAACCATTAAAACATCAAAAACATCAAAAACATCAAAAATATCAAAAACATCAAAGACATCAAAACATCAAATACATCGAAAACATAAAAACATCAAAAACATCAAAAACATCAAAATCATCAAAAACATCAAAAACATCAAAACATCAAAATCATCAAAAACATCAAAATCATCAAAAACATCAAAAACATCAAAAACATCAAAAACATCAAAAACATCAAAGACATCAAAAACATCAAAAACATCAAAAACATCAAAAACATCAAAACATCAAAAACATCAAAACATCAAAAACATCAAAAACATCAAAAACATCAAAAACATCAAAACATCAAAACATCAAAACATCAAAATATCAAAAACATCAAAAACATCAAAAACATCAAAAACATCAAAAACATTAAAACATCAAAAACATCAAAAATATAAAAACATCAAAAAATCAAAAACATCAAAAACATCAAAATCATCAAAACATCAAAAACATCAAAAACATCAAAAATATCAAAGACATAAAAACCACCAAAAACATCAAAACATTAAAAACATCAAAAACATCAAAATTTCAAAAACATCAAAGACATCAAAAACATCCAAACATCAAAAGTATCAAAAACATCAAAAACATCATAAACATCAAAAACATCAAAAACATCAAAAACATCTAAACATCAAAACATCAAAACGTCAAAACCATCAAAAACATCAAAAACATCGAAAACATAAAAACATCAAAAACATCAAAGACATCAAAACATCAAAAACATCAAAAACATCAAAAACATCAAAAACATCAAAAACATCAAAACATCAAAAACATCAAAAACATCAATAACATATCAAAAACATCATAAAACATTAAAAACATCAAAAAACACCAAAACATCAAAAACATCAAAACATCAATAACATCAAAAACATCGAAAACATCAAAAACATCAAAAACATCAAAAACATCAAAAACATCATAAACTTCAAAAACTTGAAAAACATCAAAACATCAAAAACATCAAAAATGTCAAAAACATCAAAAACATCAAAATATCAAAAACATCAAAACATCAAAACATCAAAAACATCAAAAACATCAAAAACACCAAAAACATCAGAAAGATCAAAACATCAAAACATTAAAAACATCTAAACATCAAAACCTCAAAAACATCAAATACATCAAAAACATCAAAAACATCAAAAACATCAAAACACCAGAAACATCAAAAATATCAAAAACATCAAAAACATCAAAACATTAAAAACATCAAAAACATCAAAAACATAAACACCAAAAACACCAAAACATCAAAAACATCAAAAACATCAAAGACACCAAAGACATCAAAAACATCAAATACATCGAAAACATAAAAACATCAAAAACATCAAAATCATAAAAACATCAAAAACATCAAAAACATCAATAACATATAAAACATATAAAAACATTAAAAACATAAAAACACCAAAAACATCAAAAACATCCAAAACATCAAAAACATCAAAAACATCAAAAACATCAAAAACATCAAAAACATCAAAAACATCAAAACATCAAAACATCAAAACATCAAAAACATCAAAAACATCAAAAACTTCAAAAACATCAAAAACATCAAAACATCAAAACATCAAAACATCAAAAACATCAAAAACATCAAAAACATCAAAAACATCAAAAACAAAAACATCAAAAACATCAAAACATCAAAAACATCAAACACATCAAAACCTCAAAAACATCAAATACATCAAAAACATAAAAAACATCACAAACATAAAAACATCAAAACACCAAAAATATCAAAAACATCAAAAACATCAAAAACATCAAAAACATCAAAAAATCAAAGACATCAAAAACATCAAAAACATCAAAACATCAAAAACATCAAAAACATCCAAAAACATCAAAAAATCAAAAACATCAAAAACATCAAAACATTAAAAACATCAAAAACATCAAAACAAAAACTCAAAAACATCAAAAACATCAAAACATCAAAAACATCAAAAACATCAAAAACATTAAAAACATCAAAAAAACATCAAAAACATCAAAAACATCAAAAACATCAAAAGCATCCAATCATCAAAAACATCAAAAAACATCAAAAACATCATAAACATCAAAAACATCAAAGACATCAAAAACATCTCAAAACATCTAAACATCAAAACGTCAAAACCATCAAAAATATCAAAAACATCGAAAACATCAAAAATATCAAAACATCAAAACATCAAAAACATCAAAAACATCAAAACATCAAAAACATCAAAACATAAAAACATCAAAAACATCAAAACATCAAAAACATCAAAAACATCAAAAACATCAAAAACATCAAAAACATCAAAAACATCAAAACATCAAAAACATCAAAAACATCAAAAACATCAAAAACATCAAAAACATCAAAAACATCAAAACATCAAAAACATCTAAAATCAAAAACATCAAAACATCAAAACATCAAAAACATCAATAACATATAACATCAAAAACATAAAAACACCAAAAACATCAAAAGATCAAAAACATCAAAACATCAAAACATCAAAAACATCTACACATCTACACATCAAAACCTCAAAAACATCAAATACATCAAAAAAAACATACAAAACATCACAAACATAAAAACACCAGAAACACCAAAAATATCAAAAACATCAAAAAACATCAAAAACATCAAAAACATCAAAATCATCAAAAACATCAAAAACATCAAGAACATCAAAAACATCAACAACTTCAAAAACGTCAATAACATATAAAACATCAAAAACATAAAAACCAAAAACATCAAAAACATCAAAACATCAAAAACATCAAAAACATCAACAACATCAAAAACTTCAAAAACATCAAAAACATCAAGAACATCAAAAACATCAAAAACATCAAAAACTTTAAAAACTTCAAAAACGTCAAAAACGTCAAAAACATCAAAGACATCAAAAACATCAAAACATTCAAAAACATCAATAACATCAAAAGCATCCAATCATCAAAAATATCAAAACATCAAAAGATCAACGACATCAAAACATCAAAACATCAAATACATCGAAAACATAAAAAATTTCAAAAACATCAAAAAGATCAAAGACATCAAAAACATCAAAATCATCAAAAATATCAAAAACATCAAAAACATCAAAAACATCAATAACATATAAAACATAAAAAACACCAAAAACATCAAAACATCCGAAAACATATAAAACATTAAAAACATAAAAAACATTAAAAACATAAAAAACACCAAAAACATCCAAAACATCAAAAACATCAATAACATCAAAACATCAAAAACATCAAAAACATCAAAAACATCAAAACATCGAAAACATAAAAAACATCAAAAACATCAAAAACATCAAAATCATCAAAAACATCAATAACATATAAAACATTAAAAATATAAAAAACACCAAAAACATCAAAAACATCCAAAACATCAAAAACATCAAAAACATCAATAACATCAAAAACATCGAAAACATCGAAAACATCGAAAACATCAAGAACATCAAAAACATCATAAACTTCAAAACTTGAAAACATCAAAACATCAAAAACATCAAAAATGTCAAAAACATTAAAAACATCAAAATCATCAAAAACATCTAAACATCAAAACATCAAAAACATCAAAAACATCAAAAACACCAAAAACATCAGAAAGATCAAAACATCAAAACATTAAAAACATCTACACATCAAAACCTCAAAAACATCAAATACATCGAAAACATAAAAAACATCACAAACATAAAAAACACCAGAAAACACCAAAAATATCAAAAACATCAAAAACATCAAAAACATTAAAAACATCAAAAACATCAAAGACATCAATAACATCAAAAACATCAAAAACATCAAAACATCAAAAACATCAAAAACATCAAAAACATAAACACCAAAAACACCAAAAAATATCAAAAACATCAAAAACATCAAAGACATCAAAGACATCAAAAACATCAAATACATCGAAAACATCAAAAACATCAAAAACATCAAAACATCAAAAACATCAAAAACATCAAAAACATCAAAAACATCAAAAACATCAATAACATATAAAACATATAAAACATTAAAAACATAAAAACACCAAAAACATCAAAAACATCAAAAACATCGAAAACATAAAAAACATCAAAACATCAAAACATCAAAAACATCAAAACATCAAAAACATCAGAAAGATCAAAACATCAAAACATCAAAAACATCTACACATCAAAACCTCAAAAACATCAAATACATCGAAAACATAAAAACATCACAAACATAAAAACACCAGAAACACCAAAATATCAAAAAACATCAAAAACATCAAAAACATTAAAAACATCAAAAAATCAAAGACATCAATAACATCAAAAACATCAAAAACATCAAAACATTAAAAACATCAAAAACATCAAAAACATACAAAACATCAAAAACACCAAAAATATCAAAACATCAAAAACATCAAAAACATCAAAGACATCAAAAACATCAAATACATCAAAAACATAAAAACATCAAAAACATCAAAAACATCATAAACATCAAAAACATAAAAAATCTCAAAAACATCAAAACATCAAAAACATCAAAACGTCAAAACCATTAAAAACATCAAAAACATCGAAAACATAAAAAATATCAAAAACATCAAAGACATCAAAACATCAAAAACATCAAAAACATCAAAAACATCAAAAACATCAAAAACATCAAAATCATCAAAAACATCAAAAACATAAAAAACATATAAAACATTAAAAACATAAAAACACCAAAAACATCAAAAACATCAAAAACATCAATAACATCAAAACATCAAAAACATCGAAAACATCAAGAATATCAAAAACATCATAAACTTCAAAAACTTGAAAAACATCAAAACATCAAAAACATCAAAAACGTCAAAAACATTAAAAAACATCAAAATATCAAAAAACATCAAAACATCAAAACATCAAAAACATCAAAAACATCAAAAACACCAAAACCATCAGAAAGATCAAAAACATCAAAACATTAAAAACATCTACACATCAAAACCTCAAAAACGTCAAAAACATCGAAAACATAAAAAACATCACAAACATAAAAAACACCAAAAACATCAAAAATATCAAAAACATCAAAAACATCAAAACATTAACAACATCAAAAACATCAAAAACATAAACAAAAACAAAACGTCAAAAATATCAAAAACATCAAAAACATCAAAAACACCAAAGACATCAAAAACATCAAATACATCGAAAACATAAAAAACATCAAAAACATCAAAATCATAAAAAACATCAAAAACATCAAAAACATCAAAAACATATAAAACATCTAAAACATTAAAAACATAAAAAACACCAGAAACATCAAAAACATCCAAAACATCCAAAACATCAAAAACATCAAAAACATCAAAAAAATCAATAACATCAAAAACATCAAAAACATCGAAAACATCAAAAACATCAAAAACATCATAAACTTTAAAAACTTCAAAAACATCAAAAACATCTAAACATCAAAACATCAAAAACATCAAAAACATCAAAAACATATAAAACATCAAAAACATCAAAAACATCAAAAAAGATCAAAACATCAAAAACATCTACACATCAAAACCTCAAAAACATCAAATACATCAAAACATAAAAAACATCACAAACATAAAAACACCAAAACACCAAAAATATCAAAAACATCAAAAACATCAAAAACATCAAAAACATCAAAAAATCAAAGACATCAAAAACATCAAAAACATCAAAAATATCAAAAACATCAAAAACATCAAAAACACAAAATATCAAAAAACATCAAAAACATCAAAAACATCAAAAACATCAAAAAACATCAAAAACATCAAAAACATCAAAAACATCAAAATCATCAAAAACATCAAAAACATCAATAACATTAAAAACATCAAAAACATCAAAAACATTAAAAACATCAAAAACATCAAAAGCATCAAAAAATATCAAAAATATCAAAACATCATAAACATCAAAAACATCAAAGACATCAAAAAATCTCAAAAACATCAAAAACATCAAAACATCAAAACCATTAAAAACATCAAAAACATCGAAAACATCAAAAACATCAAAAACATCAAAACATCAAAGACATCAAAAACATCAAATACATCAAAAACATCAAAACATCAAAACATCACAAAGATCAAAAACATCAAAAACATCAAAAACATCAAAAACATCAAAAACATCAAAAACATCAATAACATATAAAACATTAAAAACATAAAAAACACCAAAAACATCCAAAACATCAAAAACATCAAAAACATCAAAAACATCAAAAACATCAAAAACATCAAAAACATCAAAAAACATCAAAACATTAAAAACATCAAAACATCAAAAACATCAAAACATCAAAACATCAAAACATCAAAACATCAAAAACATCAATAACATAAAAACATCAAAAACATAAAAAACACCAAAAACATCAAAAGATCAAAAACATCAAAAACATCAAAACATCAAAAACATCTACACATCTACACATCAAAACTCAAAAACATCAAATACATCAAAAACATATCAAAACATCACAAACATAAAAAACACCAGAAACACCAAAATATCAAAAAACATCAAAAACATCAAAAACATCAAAAACATTAAAAACATCAAAATCATCAAAAACATCAAAAACATCAAGAACATCAAAAACATCAACAACTCAAAAACGTCAATAACATATAAAACATCAAAAACATAAAAACATCAAAAACATCACAAACATCAAAACATCAAAAACATCAACAACATCAAAATCTTCAAAACATCAAAAACATCAAGAACATCAAAAACATCAAAAAACATCAAAAACTTCAAAAACATCAAAAACGTCAAAAACGTCAAAAACATCAAAACATCAAAAAACATCAAAAACTTCAAAAACATCAAAAACATCAAAACATCAAAAACATCTACACATCAAAACATCAAAAACATCAAAAACATCGAAAACATAAAAACATCAAAAACATAAAAACACCAAAAACACCAAAAATATCAAAAACATCAAAACATCAAAAACATTAAAACATCAAAAAATCAAAAACATCAAAAACATCAAAAACATCAAAAACATCAAAACATTAAAAACATCAAAAACATCAAAAACATCAAAAACATCAAAAACATCAAAAATATCAAAAACATCAAAAACATCAAAGACATCAAAAACATCAAAAACATCAAATACATCGAAAACATCAAAAACATCAAAAACATCAAAACATCAAAAACATCAAAACATCAAAAACATCAATAACATATAAAACATCTAAAAACATTAAAAACATCAAAAACATCAAAACATCAAAAACATCCAAAACATCCAAAACATCAAAAACATCAAAAAAATCAATAACATCAATAACATCAAAAACATCAAAACATCGAAAACATCAAAAACATCACAAACATAAAAAACACCAGAAACACCAAAAATATCATAAACATCAAAAACATCAAAAACATTAAAAACATCAAAAAATCAAAGACATCAAAAACATCAAAAACATCAAAAACATCAAAAACATCAAAAACATCAAAAACATAAAAAACACCAAAAACGCCAAAAATATCAAAAACATCAAAAACATCAAAGACATCAAAGACATCAAAAACATCAAATACATCGAAAACATCAAAAACATCAAAAACATCAAAATCATCAAAAACATCAAAAACATCAAAAACATATAAAACATATAAAACATAAAAAACATCAAAAACATCAAAATCATCAAAAACATCAAAAACATATAAAACATTAAAAAATATAAAAACACCAAAAACATCAAAAACATCCAAAACATCAAAAACATCAAAACATCAATAACATCAAAACATCAAAAACATCGAAAACATCAAAAACATCAAAAACATCATAAACTTCAAAAACTTGAAAAACATCAAAAACATCAAAACATCAAAAACATCAAAAAGTCAAAAACATTAAAAACATCAAAATATCAAAAACATCTAAAACATCAAAACATCAAAAACATCAAAAACATCAAAAACATCAAAAACATCAGAAAGATCAAAACATCAAAAACATCAAAAACATCTAAACATCAAAACCCAAAAACATCAAATACATCGAAAACATAAAAAACATCAAAAACATAAAAAACATCAGAAACACCAAAAATATCAAAAACATCAAAAACATCAAAACATTAAAAACATCAAAAAACAAAGACATCAATAACATCAAAAACATCAAAAACATCAAAACATTAAAAACATCAAAAACATCAAAAACATCAAAAACATCAAAAACGTCAAAAACATCAAAAACATATCAAAGACATCAAAGACATCAAAACATCAAAAACATCAAAAACATAAAAACATCAAAAACATCAAAATCATCAAAAACATCAAAAACATCAATAACATATAAAACATTAAAAACATCAAAAACACCAGAAAACATCAAAAACATCCAAAACATCCAAAACATCAAAAACATCAAAAAATCAATAACATCAATAACATCAAAAAACATCAAAAACATCAAAACATCAAAAACATCAAAAACATCAAAAACATCAAAAACTTCAAAAACTTCAAAACATCAAAAACATCAAAACATCAAAAACATCAAAACATCAAAACATCAAAAACATCAAAAACATCAAAAACATATAAAACATCAAAAACACCAAAAACATCAAAAGCATCAAAACATCAAAAACATCTAAAACATCAAAACATCAAAAACATCAAATACATCGAAAACATAAAAACATCAAAAACATAAAAAACATCAAAAACATCAAAAACATCAAAAACATCAAAGACATCAAAAACATCAATAACATCAAAAACATCAAAAACATCAAAAACATCAAAAACATCAAAAACATCAAAAACATCAAAACGTCAAAAACATCAAAAACATTAAAAACATCAAAAACATCAAAAACTCAAAAACATCAAAAACATCAAAACATCAAAAACATCAAAAACATCAAAAACATCAAAACATCAAAGACATCAAAAACATCAAAAACATCAGAAACATCAAAAACATTAAAAACATCAAAAATATCAAAAAAATCAAAAACATCAAAAACATCAAAAACATCAAAAACATCAAAACATCAAAAACATCAAAACATCAAAAACATCAAAACATCAAAAACATCAAAACATCAAAAAACATCAAAAACATCAAAACATCAAAAACATCAAAACTTCAAAACATCAAAAACATCCAAAACATCAAAAACATCAAAAACATCAAAAACATCAAAACATCAAAAACATCAAAAACATCAAAAACATCAAAAACATCAAAAACTTAAAAATCAAAAAAAAAACATCAAAACATCAAAAACATCAAAAACATCAAAACATCAAAAACATCAAAAACATCAACAACATCAAAACATCAAAAACATCAAAACCTCAAAAACATCAAAACATCGAAAACATTAAAAACATCAAAACATCAAAACATCAAAAACATCAAAACATCAAAACATCAAAAACATCAAAAACATCAAAAACATCAAAACATCAAAACATCAAAAACATTAAAAACATCAAAAACATAAAAACATCAAAAACATCAAAAACATCAAAAACATCAAAAACATCAAAAACATCAAAAATCAAACATCAAAAACATCAAAACATCAAAAATATCAATAACATCAATAACATATAAAACATTAAAAACATAAAAACACCAAAAACATCAAAAACATCAAAACATCAAAACATCAAAAAACATCAAAAACATCAAAAACATCAAAAACATCTAAAACATTAAAAACATCAAAAAACATCAAAAACATCAAAAACATCAAAAACATCAAAAACATCAAAAACATCAAAAACATCAAAAACATCAAAACATCAAAAACATCTAAACATCAAAACATCAAAACATCAAAAACATCAATAACATATAACATCAAAAAACATAAAAAACACCAAAAACATCAAAAGATCAAAAACATCAAAACATCAAAACATCAAAAACATCTACACATCAAAACCTCAAAAACATCAAATACATCGAAAACATACAAAACATCACAAACATAAAAAACACCAGAAACACCAAAAATATCAAAAAATCAAAAACATCAAAAACATCAAAATCATCAAAAACATCAAGAACATCAAAAACATCAAGAACTTCAAAAACATCAACAACATCAAAAACATCAAAAACATATAAAAAAAAACCAAAAACATCACAAACATCAAAAACATCAACAACATCAAAATCTTCAAAAACATCAAAAACATCAAGAACATCAAAAACATCAAAAACATCAAAAACTTTAAAAACTTCAAAAACGTCAAAAACATCAAAGACATCAAAAACATCAAAATTTAACATCAATAACATCAAAAGCATCAAAAATATCAAAAATATCAAAAACATCATAAACATCGAAACGTCAAAACAATTAAAAATATCAAAAACATCGAAAACATCAAAAATATCAAAAACATCAAAAGATCAACGACATCAAAACATCAAAAACATCAAATACATCGAAAACATAAAAAATTTCAAAAACATCAAAAAGATCAGAGACATCAAAAACATCAAAATCATCAAAAACATCAAAAACATCAATAACATATAAAACATAAAAAACACCAAAAACATCAAAAACATATAAAACATTAAAAACATAAAAAAACATTAAAAACATAAAAAACACCAAAAACATCCAAAACATCAAAAACATCAATAACATCAAAAATATCAAAAACATCAAAAACATCAAAAACATCAAAAACATCATAAACTTCAAAAACTTGAAAAACATCAAAACATCAAAAACATCAAAAACATCAAAAACGTCAAAAACGTCAAAAACATTAAAAACATCAAAACATCAAAACATCAAAAACATCAAAACATCAAAAACATCAAAACATCAAAAACATCAAAACATCAAAAAACATCAAAACATCAAAAACATCAAAAACATCAAAAAGATCAAAACATCAAAAACATCTACACATCAAAACCTCAAAAACATCAAATACATCGAAAACATAAAAAACATCACACAGATAAAAAACACCAGAAACACCAAAAATATCATACACACAAAAAAAACAACAAAAACATTAAAAACATCAAAAAATCAAAGACATCAAAAACATCAAAAACATCAAAAATATCAAAAACATCAAAAACATCAAAACATTAAAAACATCAAAACATCAAAAACATCAAAAATATCAAAAACATAAAAAACACCAAAAACACCAAAAATATCAAAAACATCAAAAACATCAAAGACATCAAAACATCAAAAACATCAAATACATCGAAAACATAAAAAAAATCAAAAACATCAAAATCATCAAAAACATCAAAAACAGCAATAACATATAAAACATATAAAACATTAAAAACATAAAAAACACCAAAAACATCAAAAACATCCAAAACATCAAAAACATCAAAAACATCAAAAACATCAAAAACATCAAAAACATCAAAAACATCAAAAACATCAAAAACATCAAAAACATCAAAAACATCAAAAACATCGAAAACATCAAAAACATCATAAACTTCAATAACTTCAAAAACATCAAAACATCAAAAACATCAAAACATCAAAAACATCAAAAACATTAAAAACATCAAAACATCAAAAACATCTAAACATCAAAAACATCAATAACATATAAAACATCTAAAACATCAAAAACATCAAAAACATCAAAAGATCAAAACATCAAAACCTCAAAAACATCAAATACATCGAAAACATAAAAAACATCACAAACATAAAAAACACCAGAAACACCAAAAATATCAAAAACATCAAAAACATCAAAAACATTAAAAACATCAAAAAATCAAAGACATCAAAAACATCAAAAACATCAAAAATATCAAAAACATCAAAAACATAAAAAACACCAAAAACACCAAAAATATCAAAAACATCAAAACATCAAAAACATCAAAAACATCAAAAACATCAAAAACATCAAAAACATCAAAAACATCAAAACATCAAAAACATCAAAAACATCAAAAACATCAAAAACATCTAAACATCAAAACATCAAAAACATATAAAACATCAAAAACACCAAAAACATCAAAAAGATCAAAACATCAAAAACATCTACACATCAAAACCTCAAAAACATCAAATACATCGAAAACATAAAAAACATCACAAACATAAAAAACACCATAAACACCAAAAATATCAAAAACATCAAAAACATTAAAAACATCAAAAAATCAAAGACATCAAAAACATCAAAAACATCAAAAATATCAAAAACATCAAAAACATAAACACCAAAAACTCAAAATATCAAAAACATCAAAACATTAAAAACATCAAAAACATCATAAAAACAAAAACAACAAAAACATCAAAATCATCAAAAACATCATAAACATCAATAACATTAAAAACATCAAAACATCAAAAAACATCAAAAACATCAAAAATATCAAAAACATCAAAAACATCAAAGACATCAAAAACATCAAAAACATCAAAAAATTAAAGACATCAAAAACATCAGAAACATCAAAACATCAAAAATATCAAAAAAATCAAATACATCGAAAACATTAAAAACATCAAAAACATCAAAACATCAAAACATCAAAACATCAACATCAAAAACATCAAAACATCAAAAACATCAAAAACATCAAAAACATCAAAATCATCAAAAACACCAAAAACATCAAAAACATCAAAAACATCAAAAACATCAAAACATCAAAAACCTCAAAACATCAAAAACATCAAAAACATCAAAACATCAAAAACATCAAAAACATCAAAAACATTAAAAACATTAAAAACATCAAAACATCAAAAACATCTAAACATCAAAACATCAAAACATCAAAACATCAAAAACATATAAAACATCAAAAACATAAAACAATCAAAAGATCAAAACATCAAAAAAATCAAGACCTCAAACATCAAATACATCAAAACATCAAAATCATCAAAAACACCAAAAACATCAAAAAAACATCAAAAACATCAAAAACATCAAAAACATCAAAACATCAAAACATCAAAAACATCAAAAACATCAAAAAGTCAAAACATTAAAAACATCAAAACATCAAAAACATCTAAACATCAAAACATCAAAACATCAAAAACATCAATAACATATAAAACATCAAAAACATAAAAACACCAAAAACATCAAAAAGATCAAAAACATCAAAAACATCTACACATCAAAACCTCAAAAACATCAAATACATCGAAAAACATAAAAACATCACACAGATAAAAACACCAAAAACATCAAACACATCAAAAAACAACAAAAACATTAAAAACATCAAAAATCAAAGACATCAAAAACATCAAAAACATCAAAAACATCAAAACATCAAAAACATCAAAAACATCAAAACATTAAAAAACATCAAAACATCAAAAACATCAAAAATATCAAAAACATCAAAAACACCAAAAACACCAAAAATATCAAAAACATCAAAAACATCGAAAACATCAAAAACATCATAAACTTCAAAAACTTCAAAACATCAAAACATCAAAAACATCAAAACATCAAAAACATCAAAAACATAAAAAACATCAAAACATCAAAAACATCTAAACATCAAAACATCAAAAACATCAATAACATATAAAACATCAAAAAACACCAAAAATATCAAAAAGACTCAAAACATCAAAAACATCGACATCAAAAACTCAAAACATCAAATACATCGAAAACATAAAAACATGACAAACATAAAAACACCAAAAACACCAAAAATATCAAAAACATCAAAAAAAATCAAAAACATCAAAAAAAATCAAAGACATCAAAAACATCAAAAACATCAAAAACATCAAAAACATAAAAACATCAAAAACATCAAAAACATCCAAAACATCAAAAACATCAAAAACATCAAAAACATCAAAAACATAAAAACATCAAAAACATCAAAAACATAAAAAAACATCAAAAACATAAAAACATCAAAACATCAAAAACATCAAAAACATCAAAAACATCAAAAACATCAAAAACATCAAAAACATCAAAAAACATCAAAAACATCAAAAACATCAAAAACATCAAAAACATCAAAAACATCAAAAACATCAAAAACATCAAAAACATCAAAAACATCAAAAACATCAAAACATCAAAAACATCAAAAACATATAAAAACATCAAAACATTAAAAACACCAAAACATCAAAAACATCAAAAACATCAAAAACATCAAAACATCAAAAACATTAAAACATCAAAACATCAAAAACATCTAAACATCAAAACATCAAAACATCAAAAACATCAATAACATATAACATCAAAAACATAAAAACACCAAAAACATCAAAAGATCAAAAACATCAAAACATCAAAACATCAAAAACATCTACACATCAAAACCTCAAAACATCAAAAACATCAAAAACATCAAAACATCAAAAACATCAAAAACATCAAAAACATCAAAAATATCAAAACATCAAAAAACATCAAAAACATCAAAACATCAAAAACATCAAAAACATCAAGAACATCAAAAACATCAAAAACTTCAAAAACGTCAATAACATATAAAACATCAAAAACATCAACAAAAAAACAAAAACATCAAAAACATCAAAACATCAAAAACATCAAAAACATCAAAAACTTCAAAAACATCAAAAAACATCAAAAACATCAAAAACATCAAAAACATCAAAAACTTTAAAAACTTCAAAACGTCAAAAACATCAAAGACATCAAAAACATCAAAAAATCAAAAAACTCAAAAAACATCAAAAGCATCCAATCATCAAAAATATCAAAAACATCAAAAACATCATAAACATCAAAACGTCAAAACCATTAAAAAATATCAAAAAAAAAAACATCGAAAACATCAAAAATATCAAAAACATCAAAAGATCAACGACATCAAAACATCAAAAACATCAAATACATCGAAAACATAAAAAAACTTTCAAAAACATCAAAACGATCAGAAACATCAAAAACATCAAAAACATCAAAAACATCAAAAAACATCAAAACATCAAAAACATCAAAAACATCAAAAACATCAAAACATCAAAACATCAAAAACATCAAAAACATCAAAAACATAAAAAACATCAAAAAAACATCAAAAACATCAAAAAAAACATCAAAAACATCAAAAACATCAAAAACATCAAAAACATCAAAAACATCAAAAAACATCAAAACATCAAAAACATCAAAAACCTCAAAAACATCAAAACATCAAAAACATCAAAACATCAAAACATCAAAACGTCAAAAACATCAAAAACATCAAAAACATCAAAACATCAAAACATCAAAAACATCAAAACATCAAAACATCAAAAACATCAAAAAAACATCAAAAACATCAAAAACATCAAAACATCAAAACATCAAATACATCAAAAACATCAAAAACATCAAAAAAAACATCAAAACATCAAAAACATCAAAACATCAAAACATCAAAAAAAAACATCAAAAACATCAAAAACATCAAAAACATCAAAAACATCAAAACATCAAAAACATCAAAACATCAAAACATCAAAAACATCAAAAACATCAAAACATAAAAAACATCAAAAACATCAAAAAACATCAAAAACATCAAAAACATCAAAACATCAAAACATCAAAAACATCAAAAACATCAAAACATCAAAAAATCAAAAAAAAACATCAAAAACATCAAAAACATCAAAAAATAACATCAAAACATCAAAACATCAAAAACATCAAAAACATCAAAAACATCAAAAACATCAAAAACATCAAAAACATCAAAAACATCAAAAACATCAAAAACATCAAAAACATCAAAAACATCAAAAACATCAAAAAACATCAAAAACATCAAAAACATCAAAACATCAAAAACATCAAAAACATCAAAACATCAATAAACATCAAAACATCAAAACATCAAAAACATCAAAACATCAAAAACATCAAAAACATTAAAAACATCAAAACATCAAAAACATCAAAACATCAAAACATCGAAAAAACATCAAAAACATCATAAACATCAAAAACTTCAAAAACATCAAAACATCAAAAACATCTAAACATCAAAACATCAAAACATCAAAAACATCAATAACATATAACATCAAAAACATAAAAAAACACCAAAAACACCAAAAGATCAAAACATCAAAACCATCTAAACATCAAAACATCAAAAACATCAAATACATCAAAAACATAAAAACATCAAAACATCAAACACCAAAAATAAAAAACACAAAAAAACATCAAAAACAAAAAAAACATCAAAAACATCAAAAACATCAAAAAATCAAAACATCAAAAACATCAAAAATATCAAAAACATCAAAAAAAAACATCAAAACATCAAAAACATCAAAACATCAAAAACATCAAAAACATCAAAACATCAAAACATCAAAAAACATCAAAACATCAAAAACATCAAAAACATCAAAAACATCAAAACATCAAAAACATCAAAAACATCAAAAACATCAAAAACATCAAAACATCAAAAACATCAAAAACATCAAAAACAAAAACATCAAAAACATCAAAACATCAAAAACATAAAAAACATAAAACATCAAAAACATCAAAAACATCAAAAACATCAAAAACATCAAAAACATATAAAAACATCAAAACATCAAAACATCAAAAACATCAAAAACATCAAAAACATCAAAACACTAAAACATCAAAAACATCAAAAACATCAAAAACATCAAAAACATCAAAACATCAAAACATCAAAACATCAAAAACATCAAAAACATCAAAAAACATCAAAAACATCAAAAACATCAAAAATCAAAAACATCAAAACATCAAAAACATCAAAACATCAAAACATCAAAACATCAAAAACATCAAAAACATCAAAAAACATCAAAAACATAAAAACATCAAAAAAAAACATCAAAAACATCAAAACATCAAAAACATCAAAACATCAAAAAACATCAAAACATCAAAACATCAAAAACATCAAAAACATCAAAAACATCAAAAAAACATCAAAAACATAAAACATCAAAAACATCAAAACACAAAAACATCAAAAACATCAAAAACATCAAAAACATCAAAACTTCAAAAACATCAAAAAACATCAAAAACATCAAAAACATCAAAAACATCAAAACATCAAAAACTTCAAAAACATCAAAAACATCAAAAACATCAAAAACATCAAAAACATCAAAACATCAAATCATCAAAAACATCAAAAACATCAAAAACATCAAAAACATCAAAACATCAAAAACATCAAAACATCAAAAACATCAAAAACATCAAAAACATCAAAACATCAAAAACATCAAAAACATCAAAACATCAAAAACATCAAAAACATCAAAAAACATCAAAAACATCAAAACATCAAAAAACATCAAAAACATCAAAAACATCAAAACATAAAAAACATCAAAACATCGAAAACATCAAAAACATTAAAAACATCAAAAAACATCAAAAACATCAAAAACATCAAAACATCAAAACATCAAAAACATCAAAAACATCAAAACATCAAAAACATCAAAACATCAAAAACATCAAAAACATCAAAACATCAAAAACATCAAAAAACATCAAAAACATCAAAACATCAAAAACATCAAAAACATCAAAAAACATCAAAAACATCAAAACAAAAACATCAAAACATCAAAAACATCAAAAACATCAAAAAAAACATCAAAAACATCAAAAACATCAAAAACATCAAAACATCAAAACATCAAAAACATCAAAACATCAAAAACATCAAAAACATCAAAACATCAAAAAAAACATCAAAAAACATCAAAAACTCAAAAACATCAAAACATCAAAAACATCAAAAACATCAAAAACATCAAAAACATCAAAAACATCAAAAACATCAAAAACATCAAAAACATCAAAACATCAAAAACATCAAAAACATCAAAAACATCAAAAACATCAAAAACATCAAAAACATCAAAAACATCAAAAACATCAAAAACATCAAAGACATCAAAACAATCAAAGACATCAAAACATCAAAACATCAAAAACATCAAAAACATCAAAAACATCAAAACATCAAAAATCAAACATCAAAAACATCAAAACATCAAAAAATAAAAACATCAAAAACATCAAAAACATCAAAAACATCAAAACATCAAAAACATCAAAAACATCAAAAACATCAAAACATCAAAAACATCAAAAACATCAAAAACATCAAAAACATCAAAAACATCAAAAAACATCAAAAAACATCAAAACATCAAAAACATCAAAAACATCAAAAACATCAAAACATCAAAAACACTCAAAACATCAAAAACATCAAAAACATCAAAAACATCAAAAACATCAAAAAACATCAAAAACATCAAAAACATCAAAAACATCAAAAACATCAAAAACATCAAAAAACATCAAAAAACAAAAAAACATCAAAAACATCAAAAAATCAAAACATCAAAAACATCAAAAACATCAAAAACATCAAAAATCAAAACAAAAACATCAAAAACATCAAAAACATCAAAAACATCAAAAACATCAAAAATCAAAAACATCAAAAACATCAAAACATCAAAACATCAAAAACATCAAAAACATCAAAAACATAAAAAACATCAAAAAAACATCAAAAACATCAAAACATCAAATCAAAACATCAAAAACATCAAAAACATCAAAAACATCAAAACATCAAAACATCAAAACATCAAAAACATCAAAAACATCAAAAACATAAAAACATCAAAACACAAAAAAACATCAAAAACATCAAAAACATCAAAAAACATCAAAAAAATAAAAACATCAAAAACATCAAAAACATCAAAAACATCAAACCATCAAAACATCAAAAACATCAAAAACATCAAAAAAACATCAAAAACATCAAAACATCAAAAACATCAAAAACATCAAAAAAACATCAAAAACATCAAAACATCAAAAACATCAAAAACATCAAAAACATCAAAACATCAAAAACATCAAAAACAAAAACATCAAAAACATCAAAAACATCAAAAACATCAAAAACATCAAAAACATCAAAAACATCAAAAACATCAAAACATCAAAACATCAAAAACATCAAAAACATCAAAAAAAAACATCAAAAAAAAACATCAAAAACATCAAAAACATCAAAAACATCAAAAACATCAAAAACATAAAAAACATCAAAAACATCAAAAACATCAAAAACATCAAAAATCAAAAACATCAAAAACATCAAAAACATCAAAACATCAAAAATCAAAAACATCAAAAACATCAAAACATCAAAAACATCAAAAACATCAAAAACATCAAAAACATCAAAAACATCAAAAACATCAAAAACATCAAAAACATCAAAAACATCAAAAACATCAAAAACATCAAAACATCAAAAACATCAAAAACATCAAAAAACATCAAAACATCAAAAACATCAAAAAAACATCAAAAACATCAAAAACATCAAAAACATCAAAACATCAAAAACATCAAAAACATCAAAAACATCAAAAACATCAAAAACATCAAAAACATCAAAACATCAAAAACATCAAAAACATCAAAAACATCAAAAACATCAAAAACATCAAAAACATCAAAACATCAAAAACATCAAAAAAATCAAAACATCAAAAACATCAAAACATCAAAAACATCAAAAACATCAAAACATCAAAACATCAAAAACATCAAAAACATCAAAAAACATCAAAAACATCAAAAACATCAAAAACATCAAAAACATCAAAAACATCAAAAACATCAAAAACATCAAAAAACATCAAAACATCAAAAACATCAAAAACATCAAAAACATCAAAAACATCAAAAACATCAAACATCAAAAACATCAAAAACATCAAAACATCAAAACATCAAAATCACAAACATCAAAAACATCAAAAACATCAAAAACATCAAAAAACATCAAAAACATCAAAAATCAAAAACATCAAAAACATCAAAAACATCAAAAACATCAAAACATCAAAAAATCAATAACATCAAAAACATCAAAACATCAAAAAATCAAAAACATCAAAAACATCAAAACATCAAAAACATCAAAAACATCAAAAACATCAAAAACATCAAAAACATCAAAATCAAAAACATCAAAACATCAAAAACATCAAAAAAAATCAAAACATAAAAACATCAAAAACATCAAAAAACATCAAAACATCAAAAAAACATCAAAACATCAAAAACATCAAAAACATCAAAAACATCAAAAACATCAAAAACATCAAAAAACAACAAAAAATCAAAAAAACATCAAAACATCAAAAACATCAAAAAATCAAAAACATCAAAAACCATCAAAAACATCAAAACATCAAAAATCAAAAAACATCAAAAACATCAAAAACATCAAAAACATCAAAACATCAAAACATCAAAAACATCAAAAACATCAAAACATCAAAACATCAAAAACATCAAAAACATCAAAAACATCAAAAACATCAAAAACATCAAAAACATCAAAAAGATCAAAAAAACATCAAAAACATCAAAAACATCAAAAACCAAAAACATCTAAAAACATCAACAAAAACATCAAAAATAACATCAAAAACATCAAAAACATCAAAAAATCAAAAAAATCAAAAACATCAAAACATCAAAAACATCAAAAATCAAAAACATCAAAAACATCAAAAACATCAAAACATCAAAAACATCAAAAACATCAAAAACATCAAAACATCAAAACATTAAAAAACATCAAAAACATCAAAAACATCAAAACATCAAAACATCAAAAACATCAAAACATCAAAAATAAACATCAAAAACATCAAAACATCAAAAACATCAAAACATCAAAAAAATCAAAACATCATAAAAACAAAAAAAAAAACATCAAAAAACATCAAAACATCAAAAACATCAAAACATCAAAAACATCAAAAACATCAAAACAAAAACATCAAAAACATCAAAAACATCAAAAACATCAAAAACATCAAAAACATCAAAAACATCAAAACATCAAAAACATCAAAAACATCAAAAACATCAAAAAAACTCAAAAACATCAAAAAAAAAACATCAAAAACATCAAAAACATCAAAACATCAAAAACATCAAAAACATCAAAAACATCAAAAACATCAAAAACATCAAAACATCAAAAACATCAAAACATCAAAAACATCAAAAATCAAAAACATCAAAACATCAAAAACATCAAAACATCAAAACATCAAAAAACATCAAAACATTAAAACATCAAAAACATCAAAACATCAAAAACATCAAAAACATCAAAAACATCAAAAACATCAAAACATCAAAACATCAAAAACAAAACATCAAAACATCAAAAATATCAAAAACATCAAAAACATCAAAAAACATCAAAAACATCAAAACATCAAAAACATCAAAAAATCAAAAACATCAAAACATCAAAAATATCAAAAACATCAAAAACATAAAAACATCAAAACATCAAAAACATCAAAAACATCAAAAACATCAAAAACATCAAAAACATCAAAACATCAAAACATCAAAACATCAAAACATCAAAAACATCAAAACATCAAAACATCAAAAACATCAAAAACATCAAAACATCAAAACATCAAAAACATCAAAAACATCAAAAAACATCAAAAACATCAAAAACATCAAAACATCAAAAACATCAAAAACATCAAAAACATCAAAAACATCAAAAAAACATCAAAAACATCAAAAACATCAAAAACATCAAAAACATCAAAAAAAATCAAAAAACCATCAAAAACATCAAAACATCAAAACATCAAAAACATCAAAAAAACATCAAAACATCAAAAACATCAAAAACATAAAACCACCAAAAACATCAAAAACATCAAAAACATCAAAAACATCAAAACATCAAAACATCAAAAACATCAAAAACATCAAAAACATCAAAAACATCAAAAACATCAAAAACATCAAAAACATCAAAAACATCAAAAACATCAAAAACATCAAAAACATCAAAACATCAAAAAACATCAAAAACATCAAAACATCAAAAACATCAAAAAATCAAAACATCAAAAACATCAAAAAACATCAAAACATCAAAAACATCAAAACATCAAAACAATCAAAAACATCAAAACATCAAAAACATCAAAAACATCAAAACATCAAAAACATCAAAAACATCAAAAACATCAAAAACATCAAAAACATCAAAAACATCAAAAACATCAAAAACATCAAAACATCAAAACATCAAAAACATCAAAAACATCAAAAACATCAAAACCATCAAAAACATCAAAAAACATCAAAAACATCAAAACATCAAAAACATCAAAACATCAAAAACATCAAAAACATCAAAAACATCAAAACATCAAAAACATCAAAAACATCAAAACATCAAAAACATCAAAAAATCAAAAACATCAAAAACATCAAAACATCAAAAACATCAAAAACATCAAAAACATCAAAAACATCAAAAACATCAAAAACATCAAAAACATCAAAAACAAACAAAAAAAACATCAAAAACATCAAAAACATCAAAAACATCAAAAACATCAAAACATCAAAACATCAAAAACATCAAAAACATCAAAACATCAAAACATCAAAAACATCAAAAACATCAAAACATCAAAAAACATCAAAACATCAAAAACATCAAAAACATCAAAAATATCAAAAAAAACATCAAAAACATCAAAAACATCAAAACATCAAAACATCAAAAACATCAAAAACATCAAAAACATCAAAAAACATCAAAAACATCAAAACATCAAAAACATCAAAAACATCAAAACATCAAAAACATCAAAACATCAAAAACATCAAAAACATCAAAACATCAAAAACATCAAAAACATCAAAAACATCAAAAAACATCAAAAACATCAAAACATCAAAACATCAAAAACATCAAAAAATATCAAAAACATCAAAAACATCAAAACATCAAAAACATCAAAAACATCAAAAACATCAAAAACATCAAAAACATCAAAAACATCAAAAACATCAAAAAAATCAAAAACATCAAAAACATCAAAAACATCAAAAACATCAAAAACATCAAAAACATCAAAAACATCAAAACATCAAAAACATCAAAAACATCAAAAACATCAAAAACATCAAAAACATCAAAAACATCAAAAACATCAAAAACATCAAAAACATCAAAAACATCAAAAACATCAAAAACATCAAAAACATCAAAAACATCAAAAAAATCAAAAACATCAAAAACATCAAAAACAAAAATCAAAAACATCAAAACATCAAAAACATAAAAAAAACATCAAAAACATCAAAAACATCAAAAACATCAAAAACATCAAAAACATCAAAAACATCAAAAACATCAAAAACATCAAAACATCAAAAACATCAAAAACATCAAAAACATTAAAAACATCAAAAACATCAAAAACATCAAAAACATCAAAAACATCAAAACATCAAAAACATCAAAAACATCAAAAACATCAAAAACATCAAAACATAAAAACATCAAAAACATCAAAAACATCAAAAACATCAAAAACATCAAAAACATCAAAACATCAAAAACATCAAAAAATCAAAACATCAAAAACATCAAAAACATCAAAAACATCAAAAACATCAAAAACATCAAAAACATCAAAAACATCAAAAACATCAAAAACATCAAAACATCAAAAACATCAAAACATCAAAAACATCAAAAACATCAAAAATCAAAAAAAAACATCAAAAACATCAAAAACATCAAAACATCAAAACATCAAAACATCAAAAAACATCAAAAACATCAAAAACATCAAAAACATCAAAAACATCAAAACAAAACATCAAAAACATCAAAAACATCAAAAACATCAAAACATCAAAAACATCAAAAACATCAAAAACATCAAAAACATCAAAAACATCAAAACATCAAAAACATCAAAAACATCAAAACAAAAACATCAAAAACATCAAAAACATTAAAAACATCAAAAACATCAAAAACATCAAAACATCAAAACATCAAAACATCAAAAACATCAAAAACATCAAAACATCAAAACATCAAAAACATCAAAAACATCAAAACATCAAAACATCAAAAACATCAAAACACATCAAAAACATCAAAAACATCAAAACATCAAAAACATCAAAACATCAAAAACATCAAAAACATCAAAAACATCAAAAACATCAAAAATCAAAACATCAAAAACATCAAAAACATCAAAAATTTCAAAAACATCAAAACATCAAAAACATCAAAACATCAAAAACATCAAAAACATCAAAACATCAAAAACATCAAAAACATCAAAAAATAAAACATCAAAAATCTCAAAAAACATCTAAAATCAAAAACATCAAAACCATTAAAAACATCAAAAACATCAAAAATATCAAAAATATCAAAACATCAAAACATCAAAAACATCAAAAACATCAAAAACATCAAAAACATCAAAACATCAAAAACATAAAACATCAAAACATCAAAAACATCAAAAACATAAAAAACATCAAAAACATCAAAAACATCAAAAACAAAATCAAAAACATCAAAAACATCAAAAACATCAAAAACATCAAAAACATCAAAAACATCAAAACATCAAAACATCAAAAACATCAAAAACATCAAAAACATCAAAAACATCAAAAACATCAAAACATCAAAAACATCAAAAACATCAAAAACATCAAAACATCAAAAACATCAAAAACATCAAAACATCAAAAACATCAAAACATCAAAACATCAAAACATCAAAAACATCAAAAACATCAAAAACATCAAAAACATTAAAACATCAAAAACATCAAAAACATCAAAAACATCAAAACATCAAAAACATCAAAAACATCAAAACATCAAAACATCAAAAACATCAAAAACATCAAAAACATCAAAACATCAAAACATCAAAAACACATCAAAACATCAAAAACATCAAAAACATCAAAAACATCAAAAACATCAAAAACATCAAAAAATCAAAAACATCAAAACCAAAACATCAAAACATCAAAAAACATCAAAAACATCAAAAACATCAAAAACAAAACATAAAACATCAAAAACATAAAAAAACATCAAAAAATCAAAACATCAAAAACATCAAAAACATCAAAAACATCAAAAACATCAAAACATCAAAAAACATCAAAAACATCAAAACATCAAAAACATCAAAAACATCAAAAAAAAACATCAAAAATTTCAAAACATCAAAACATCAAAAAAACATCAAAAACATCAAAAACATCAAAAACATCAAAACATCAAAAACATCAAAAACATCAAAAACATCAAAAACATCAAAACATCAAAAACATCAAAAACATCAAAAACATCAAAAACATCAAAACATCAAAAATCAAAACATCAAAACATCAAAAACATAAAAAATCAAAAACATCAAAAACATCAAAAACATCAAAAAATCAAAAACATCAAAATCATCAAAAACATCAAAAACATCAAAACATCAAAACATTAAAACATTAAAAACATCAAAAACATCAAAAACATCAAAAACATCAAAAACATCAAAACATCAAAAACATCAAAAACATCAAAAACATCAAAAACATCGAAAACATAAAAATATCAAAAACATCAAAACATCAAAAAAAAACATCAAAAACATCAAAACATCAAAACATCAAAAATAAAAACATCAAAAACATCAAAAACCAAAACATCAAAATAATAAAAACATATAAAACATTAAAACATAAAAACACCCAAAACTACAAAACATCCAAACATCAAAAACATCAAAAACATCCAAAACATCAAAAACATCAAAAACATCAAAACATCAAAAACATTAAAAAACATCAAAACATCAAAACATCAAAACACATCAAAAACATCAAAAACATCAAAAACATCAAAAATAAACAAAAACATAAAACACCAAAAACTCAAAAAAATCAAAAACATCAAAACATCAAACCCCAAAAACATCAAATACATCAAAACATAAAAAACATCAAACAATCAAAAAAACCAAAAACATCAAAAACATCAAAAACATTAAAAACATCAAAAAATCAAAGACATCAAAAACATCAAAAACTTCAAAAATATCAAAAATATCAAAAACATCAAAAACATCAAAACATTAAAAACATCAAAACATCAAAAACATAAAAAACACCAAAAACACCAAAAATATCAAAAACATCAAAACATCAAAAACATCAATAACATATAAAACATATAAAACATCAAATACATCGAAAACATAAAAAACATCAAAAACATCAAAATCATCAAAAACATCAATAACATAAAAACATATAAAACATTAAAAACATAAAAAACACCAAAACATCAAAAACATCAAAAACATCAAAACATCAAAAACATCAAAACATCAAAAACATCAAAAACATCAAAACATCAAAAACATCAAAAACATCATAAAACATCATAAAACTCAAAACTTCAAAAACATCAAAACATCAAAAACATCAAAACATCAAAAACGACAAAAACATTAAAAACATCAAAACATAAAAAACATCAAAACATCAAAACAAAAAACATCAAAAACATCAAAAACATCAAAATCAATAATATAAAAAACATATAAAACATCAAAACACCAAAAACATCAAAAAGATCAAAACATCAAAAACATCTACAAAACATCAAAACATCAAAAACATCAAAAATATCATAAAACATCAAAAACATCAAAAACACCAAAAATATCAAAAACATTAAAACCATCAAAAAATCAAAGACATCAAAAACATCAAAAACATCAAAAACATCAAAAACATCAAAAACATCAAAACATCAAAAACATCAAAAACATCAAAAACATCAAAAACATCAAAACATCAAAAACATCAAAAACATCAAAAACATCAAAACATTAAAAACATCAAAAACATCTAAACATCAAAACATCAAAACATCAATAACATATAACATCAAAAACATAAAAACACCAAAAACATCAAAAAGATCAAAAACAACAAAACATCAAAAACATACACACAAAACCTCAAAAACATCAAAAAAACATCAAAAACATTTAAAACATCAAAATCATAAAAAAAACATCAAAAACATTAAAAACATCAAAAACATCAACAACTTCAAAAACATCAATAACATATAAAAACATCAAAAACATAAAAAAAACCAAAAACATCACAAACATCAAAAACATCAAAAACATCAAAAACATCAAAAACATCAAAAACATCAACAACATCAAAAACATCAAAAACGTCAAAAACGTCAAAAACATCAAAGACATCAAAAACATCAAAAATTTCAAAAACATCAAAACAAAACATCAAAAGCATCCAATCATCAAAAATATCAAAAACATCTAAAACATCGAAACATCAAAACCATTAAAAATATCAAAAACATCGAAAACATCAAAAAATATCAAAAACATCAAAAGATCAACGACATCAAAACATCAAAAACATCAAATACATCGAAAAACTAAAAAAATTTCAAAAACATCAAAAAGATCAAAGAAATCAAAAACATCAAAATCATCAAAAACATCAAAAACATCAATAACATATAAAACATTAAAAACATAAAAAACCAAAAACATCCAAAAAATATAAAACGTTAAAAACATATAAAACATTAAAAACATAAAAAACACCAAAAACATCAAAAACATCCAAGACATCAAAAACATCAAAAACATCAATAACATCAAAAACATCGAAAACATCAAAAACATCACAAACATCAAAAAACATCATAAACTTCAAAAAACTTGAAAACATCAAAACATCAAAAACATCAAAACATCAAAAACGTCAAAACATTAAAAACATCAAAACATCAAAAACATCTAAACATCAAAACATCAAAAACATCAAAAACATCAAAAACACCAAAAACATCAAAAAGATCAAAACATCAAAAACATCTACACATCAAAACCTCAAAAACATCAAATACATCGAAAACATAAAAAACATCACAAACATAAAAAACACCAGAAAAACCAAAAATATCAAAAACATCAAAAACATTAAAAACATCAAAAAATCAAAGACATCAAAAACATCAAAAACTTCAAAAACATCAAAAATATCAAAAACATCAAAAACATCAAAACATTAAAAACATCAAAACATCAAAAACATAAAAACACCAAAAACACAAAAAATATCAAAAACATCAAAAACATCAAAGACATCAATAACATATAAAACATATAAAACATCAAATACATCGAAAACATAAAAAACATCAAAATCATCAAAAACATCAATAACATATAAAACATATAAAACATTAAAAACATAAAAAACACCAAAAACATCAAAAACATCAAAAACATCAAAAACATCAATAACATCAAAAACATCAAAAACATCAATAACATCAAAAACATCGAAAACATCAAAAACATCAAAAACATCATAAACTTCAAAAACTTCAAAAACATCAAAACATCAAAAACATCAAAACATCAAAAACGACAAAAACATTAAAAACATCAAAACATAAAAAACATCTAAACATCAAAACATCAAAAACATCAAAAACATCAAAAACATCAAAATCATCAATAACATATAAAACATATAAAACATCAAAAACACCAAAAACATCAAAAAGATCAAAACATCAAAAACATCTACACATCAAAACCTCAAAAACATCAAATATATCGAAAACATAAAAAACATCACAAACATAAAAAACGCCAGAAACACCAAAAATATCAAAAACATTAAAACCATCAAAAAATCAAAGACATCAAAAACATCAAAAACATCAAAAATATCAAAAACATCAAAAACATCAAAAACATCAAAAACATAAAAAACACCAAAAACACCAAAAATATCAAAAACATCAAAAACATCAAAACATCAAAAACATCATAAAATCAAAAACATCAAAAACATCAAAATCATCAAAAACATCAAAAACATCAAAAACATCAAAAACATTAAAAACATCAAAAACATCAAAAACATCAAAAACATCAAAAACATCAAAAACATCAAAACATCAAAAACATCAAAAACATCAAAGACATCAAAAACATCAAAAAATTAAAGACATCAAAAACATCAAAAACATCAGAAACATCAAAAACATCCAAAACATCAAAAATATCAAAAACATCAAAAACATCGAAAACATTAAAAACATCAAAAACATCAAAACATCAAAAACATCAACATCAAAAACATCAAAACCTCAAAAACATCAAATACATCGAAAACATTAAAAACATCAAAACATCAAAAATATCTAAACATCTAAACATCAAAACATCAAAACGATCAAAACATCAAAACATTAAAACATCAAAACATCAAAACATCAAAACATCAAAAAACATCAAAAACATCAAAAACATCAAAAACATCAAAACATTAAAAACATCAAAACATCAAAAACATCATAAAATCAAAACATCAAAATCATCAAAAACATCAAAAATATCAAAAACATCAAAAACATCAAAACAATTAAAAACATCAAAAAACATAAAAACATCAAAAACATAAAAACATCAAAAACATAAAAACATCAAAACATCAAAACATCAAAAACATCAAAAACATCAAAAACATCAAAAACATCAAGAACATCAAAAAACATCAAAAAACATCAAAAACATCAAAAAATCAAAAACATCAAAAATTTCAAAAACATCGATAACATCAAAAGCATCCAATCATCAAAAATATCAAAAAGATCAAAAACATCATAAACATCAAAACATAAAAAATATAAAAAACATCAAAACATAAAAAATCTCAAAAACACCTAAACATCGAAACGTCAAAAACACTAAAAATATCAAAAACATCGAAAACATCAAAAAATATCAAAAACATCAAAACATCAAAAACATCAAAACATCAAAAACATCAAAGACATCAAAAACATCAAAAAATTAAAGACATCGAAAACATCAAAAACATCAGAAACATCAAAAACATCCAAAACATCAAAAATATCAAAAACATCAAATACATCCAAAACATTAAAAACATCAAAAACATCAAAACATCAAAAACATCAACATCAAAAACATCAAAACCTCAAAAACATCAAATACATCGAAAACATTAAAAACATCAAAACATCTAAAATATCTAAACATCTAAACATAAAAAACATCAAAACGTCAAAACATCAAAACATTAAAACATCAAAACATCAAAACATCAAAACATCAAAACATCAAAACATCAAAAACATCAAAAACATCAAAACATTAAAAACATCAAAACATCAAAACATCAAAAACATCATAAAAATCAAAAACATCAAAATCATCAATAACATCAAAAATATCAAAAACATCAAAAACATCAAAACATTAAAAACATCAAAAACATAAAAACATCAAAAACATAAAAACATCAAAAACATAAAAACATCATAAAATCCAAAACATCAAAAACATCAAAAACATCCAAAAAACATCCAAAAAACATCAAAAACATCAAAAACATCAAAAAATCAAAAACATCAAAAATTTCAAAAACATCGATAACATCAAAAGCATCCAATCATAAAAAATATCAAAAACATCAAAACATCATAAACATCAAAACATAAAAAATATAAAAAACATCAAAAACATCAAAACATAAAAATCTCAAAAACACCTAAACATCGAAACGTCAAAAACACTAAAAATATCAAAAACATCGAAAACATCAAAAATATCAAAAACATCAAAACATCAAAAACATCAAAACATCAAAAACATCAAAAAAATCAAAAACATCAATAACATATAAAACATCAAAAACATCTAAGCATCAAAACATAAAAAATCTCAAAAACATCGAAACGTCAAAAACATTAAAAATATCAAAAACATCGAAAACATCAGAAATATCAAAAACATCAAAACATCAAAAACATCAAAGAATCAAAGACATCAAAAACATCAAAAACATCAAAAAATCAAAGACATCAAAAACATCAAAAACATCAAAATCATCAAAAACATCAAAAACATCAAAAACATCAAAAACATCAAAAACATCAAAAACATCAAAATCATCAAAAACATCAAAAACATCAAAAACACCAAAAAATATCAAAAACATCAAAAACATCAAAAACATCAAAAACATCAAAAACATCAAAACATCAAAAACATCAAAAACATCAAAAACATCAAAACATTAAAAACATTAAAAACATCACAAACATAAAAACATCAAAAACATAAAAACATCATAAAATCCAAAACATCAAAAACATCAAAAACATCAAAAACATCAAAAACATCAAAAACATCAAAAACATCAAAAACATCAAAAAACATCTAAACATCAAAACATCTAAACATCAAAAACATCAAAAACATCAATAACATCAATAACATCAAAATCATCAAAAACATCAAAAACATCAATAACATATAAAACATATAAAACATTAAAAACATAAAAACACCAAAAACATCAAAAACATCAAAAACATCAAAAACATCAAAAACATCAAAACATCAAAAACATTAAAAACATCAAAACATCAAAACATCAAAACATCAAAAACATCAAAACATCAAAAACATCAATAACATATAACATCAAAAACATCAATAACATATAACATCAAAAACATCAATAACATATAACATCAAAAACATCAATAACATATAACATCAAAAACATAAAAACCCCAAAAACATCAAAAAATCAAAAACATCAAAACATCAAAAACATCTACACATCAAAACCTCAAAAACATCAAATACATCAAAAACATAAAAAACATCACAAACATAAAAAAACACCAGAAACACCAAAAATATCAAAATCATCAAAAACATCAATAACATATAAAACATCAAAGACATAAAAAACACCAAAAACATCAAAAACATCAAAACATTAAAAACGTCAAAAATTTCAAAAACATCAATAACATCAAAAGCATTCAATCATCAAAAATATCAAAAACATCAAAAACATCAAAAACATCATAAACATCAAAAACATCAAAAACATAAAAAATCTCAAAAACATCTAAACATCGAAACGTCAAAACCATTAAAAATATCAAAAACATCGAAAACATCAAAAACATCAAAACATCAAAGACATCGAAAACATCAAATACATCGAAAACATAAAAACATCAAAAACATCAAAAAGATCAAAAACATCAAAAACTTCAAAAACATCAAAAGCATCAAAAACATCAAAAAATTAAAGACATCGAAAACATCAAAAACATCAGAAACATCAAAAACATCCAAAACATCAAAAATATCAAAACATCAAATACATCGAAAACATTAAAAACATCAAAAACATCAAAACATCAAAAACATCAACATCAAAAACATCAAAACCTCAAAAACATCAAATACATCGAAAACATTAAAAACATCAAAACATCAAAAACATCTAAACATCTAATCATCAAAACATCAAAACATCAAAACATCAAAACATCAAATCATCAAAAACATCAAAAACATCAAAACATTAAAAACATCAAAACATCAAAAACATCATAAAATCAAAAACATCAAAATCATCAAAAACATCAAAAATATCAAAAACATCAAAAACATCAAAACATTAAAAACATCAAAAACATAAAAACATCAAAAACATAAAAACATCAAAAACATAAAAACATCAAAAACATAAAAACATCATAAAATCCAAAACATCAAAAACATCAAAAACATCAAATACATCGAAAACATAAAAAACATCAAAAACATCAAAAAGATCAAAAACATCAAAAACTTCAAAAACATCAAAAGCATCAAAAACATCAAAAAATTAAAGACATCGAAAACATCAAAAACATCAGAAACATCAAAAACATCCAAAACATCAAAAATATCAAAAACATCAAAAACATCAAAAACATAAAAAACACCAAAAACACCAAAAATATCAAAAACATCAAAAACATCAAAACATTAAAAACATCAAAAACATCATAAAATCAAAAACATCAAAAACATCAAAATCATCAAAAACATCAAAAACATCAAAAACATTAAAAACATCAAAAACATCAAAAACATCAAAAACATCAAAAACATCAAAAACATCAAAGACATCAAAAACATCAAAAAATTAAAGACATCGAAAACATCAAAAACATCAGAAACATCAAAAACATCCAAAACATCAAAAATATCAAAAACATCAAATACATCGAAAACATTAAAAACATCAAAAACATTAAAACATCAAAAACATCAACATCAAAAACATCAAAACCTCAAAAACATCAAATACATCGAAAACATTAAAAACATCAAAACATCAAAAATATCTAAACATCTAAACATCAAAACATCAAAACGTCAAAACATCAAAACATTAAAACATCAAAACATCAAAACATCAAAAACATCAAAACATCAAAACATCAAAACATCAAAACATCAAAACATCAAAAACATCAAAAACATCAAAACATCAAAACATCAAAAACATCATAAAATCAAAAACATCAAAATCATCAAAAACATCAAAAATATCAAAAACATCAAAAACATCAAAACATTAAAAACATCAAAAACATAAAAACATCAAAAACATAAAAACATCAAAAACATAAAAACATCATAAAATCCAAAACATCAAAAACATCAAAAACATCAAAAAAACATCCAAAAAACATCAAAAACATCAAAAAATCAAAAACATCGAAAACATCAAAAATTTCAAAAACATCGATAACATCAAAAGCATCAAATCATCAAAAATATCAAAAACATCAAAAACATCATAAACATCAAAACATAAAAAATATAAAAAACATCAAAAACATCAAAACATAAAAAAACTCAAAAACACCTAAACATCGAAACGTCAAAAACACTAAAAATATCAAAAACATCGAAAACATCAAAAATATCAAAAACATCAAAACATCAAAAACATCAAAACATCAAAAACATCAAAGACATCAAAAACATCAAAAAATTAAAGACATCGAAAACATCAAAAACATCAGAAACATCAAAAACATCCAAAACATCAAAAATATCAAAAACATCAAATACATCGAAAACATTAAAACATCAAAAACATCAAAACATCAAAAACATCAAAACCTCAAAAACATCAAATACATCGAAAACATTAAAAACATCAAAACATCAAAAATATCTAAAACATCTAAACATCAAAACATCAAAACGTCAAAACATCAAAACATTAAAACATCAAAACATCAAAACATCAAAACATCAAAACATCAAAACATCAAAACATCAAAACATCAAAAACATCAAAAACATCAAAAACATTAAAAACATCAAAACAATCAAAACATCAAAAACATCATAAAATCAAAAACATCAAAATCATCAAAAACATCAAAAATATCAAAAACATCAAAAACATCAAAACATTAAAAACATCAAAAACATAAAAACATCAAAAACATAAAAACATCAAAAACATAAAAACATCATAAAATCCAATACATCAAAAACATCAAAAACATCAAAAACATCAAAAAACATCCAAAAAACATCAAAACATCAAAAACATCAAAAAATCAAAAACATCAAAAATTTCAAAAACATCGATAACATCAAAAGCATCCAATCATCAAAAATATCAAAAACATCAAAAACATCATAAACATCAAAACATAAAACATATAAAAAACATCAAAAACATCAAAACATAAAAAATCTCAAAAACACCTAAACATCAAAACGTCAAAAACACTAAAAATATCAAAAACATCGAAAACATCAAAAATATCAAAAACATCAAAACATCAAAAACATCAAAACATCAAAAACATCAAAAAAATCAAAAACATCAAAAACATCAATAACATATAAAACATCAAAAACATCTAAGCATCAAAACATAAAAAATCTCAAAAACATCGAAACGTCAAAAACATTAAAAATATCAAAAACATCGAAAACATCAAAATATCAAAAACATCAAAACATCAAAACATCAAAAACATCAAAAAATCAAAGACATCAAAAACATCAAAAAATCAAAGACATCAAAAACATCAAAAACATCAAAAACATCAAAATCATCAAAAACATCAAAAACATCCAAAACATCAAAACATCAAAAACATCAAAAACATCAAAATCATCAAAAACATCAAAAACATCAAAAACACCAAAAATATCAAAAACATCAAAACCTCAAAAACATCAAATACATCGAAAACATTAAAAACATCAAAACATCAAAAAAAATCTAAACATCTAAACATCAAAACATCAAAACGTCAAAACATCAAAACATTAAAACATCAAAACATCAAAACATCAAAACATCAAAACATCAAAACATCAAAACATCAAAACATCAAAACATCAAAACATCAAAAACATCAAAAACATCAAAAACATTAAAAACATCAAAAACATCAAAACATCAAAAACATCATAAAATCAAAAACATCAAAATCATCAAAAACATCAAAAATATCAAAAACATCAAAAACATCAAAACATTAAAAACATCAAAAACATAAAAACATCAAAAACATAAAAACATCATAAAATCCAAAACATCAAAAACATCAAAAACATACAAAAAACATCCAAAAAACATCAAAAACATCAAAAAATCAAAAACATCAAAAATTTCAAAAACATCGATAACATCAAAAGCATCCAATCATCAAAAATATCAAAAACATCAAAAACATCATAAACATCAAAACATAAAAAATATAAAAAACATCAAAAACATCAAAACATAAAAAACTCAAAAACACCTAAACATCGAAACGTCAAAACACTAAAAATATCAAAAACATCGAAAATATCAAAATATCAAAAACATCAAAACATCAAAAACATCAAAACATCAAAAACATCAAAAAAATCAAAAACATCAAAAACATCAATAACATATAAAACATCAAAAACATCTAAGCATCAAAACATAAAAATCTCAAAAACATCGAAACGTCAAAAACATTAAAAATATCAAAAACATCGAAAACATCAGAAATATCAAAAACATCAAAACATCAAAAACATCAAAGAATCAAAGACATCAAAAACATCAAAAACATCAAAAAATCAAAGACATCAAAAACATCAAAAACATCAAAAACATCAAAAACATCCAAAACATCAAAAACATCAAAAACATCAAAATCATCAAAAACATCAAAAACATCAAAAACATCAAAAACACCAAAAATATCAAAAACATCAAAAACATCAAAAACATCAAAAACATCAAAAACATCAAAACATCAAAAATATCAAAAACATCAAAAACATCAAAACATTAAAAACATTAAAAACATAAAAACATCACAAACATAAAAACATCAAAAACATAAAAACATCATAAAATCCAAAACATCAAAAACATCAAAAACATCAAAAACATCAAAAACATCAAAAACATCTAAACATCAAAACATCTAAACATCAAAACATCAAAAACATCAATAACATCAATAACATCAAAATCATCAAAAACATCAATAACATATAAAACATATAAAACATTAAAAACATAAAAACATAATAAACACCAAAAACATCAAAAACATCAAAAACATCAAAAACATCAAAAACATCAAAAACATCAAAAACATCAAAAACATCAAAAACATTAAAAACATCAAAACATCAAAACATCAAAACATCAAAAACATCAAAACATCAAAACATCAAAAACATCAATAACATATAACATCAAAAACATCAATAACATATAACATCAAAAACATCAATAACATATAACATCAAAAAACATAAAAAACACCAAAAACATCAAAAGATCAAAAACATCAAAACATCAAAAACATCTACACATCAAAACCTCAAAAACATCAAATACATCGAAAACATAAAAAACATCACAAACATAAAAAACACCATGAAAACACCAAAAATATCGAAATCATCAAAAACATCAATAACATATAAAATATCAAAGACATAAAAAACACCAAAAACATCAAAAACATTAAAAACGTCAAAAATTTCAAAAACATCAATAACATCAAGAGCATCCAATCATCAAAAATATCAAAAACATCAAAAACATCAAAAACATCAAAAACATCAAAAACATAAAAATCTCAAAAACATCTAAACATCGAAACGTCAAAACCATTAAAAATATCAAAAACATCGAAAACATCAAAAACATCAAAACATCAAAGACATCAAAAACATCAAATACATCGAAAACATAAAAAACATCAAAAGATCAAAAACATCAAAACTTCAAAAACATCAAAAGCATCAAAAACATCAAAAAATTAAAGACATCGAAAACATCAAAAACATCAGAAACATCAAAAACATCCAAAACATCAAAAATATCAAAAACATCAAATACATCGAAAACATTAAAAACATCAAAAACATCAAAACATCAAAAACATCAACATCAAAAACATCAAAACCTCAAAAACATCAAATACATCGAAAACATTAAAAACATCAAAACATCAAAAACATCTAAACATCTAAACATCAAAACATCAAAACATCAAAACATCAAAACATCAAATCATCAAAAACATCAAAACATTAGAAACATCAAAAACATCAAAACATTAAAAACATCAAAACATCAAAAACTCATAAAATCAAAAACATCAAAATCATCAAAAACATCAAAAATATCAAAAACATCAAAAACATCAAAACATTAAAAACATCAAAAACATAAAAACATCAAAAACATAAAAACATCAAAAACATAAAAACATCATAAAATCCAAAACATCAAAAACATCAAAAACATCAAAAACATCAAAAACATCAAAAACATCAAAAACAATCAAAAAACATCCAAAAAACATCAAAAACATGAAAAACATTAAAAACATCAAAAAATCAAAAACATCGAAAACATCAAAAATTTCAAAAACATTGATAACATCAAAAGCATCCAATCGTCAAAAATATCAAAAACATCAAAAACATCATAAACATCAAAACATAAAAAACATAAAAATCATCAAAAACATCAAAACATAAAAAATCTCAAAAACACCTAAACATCGAAACGTCAAAAACATTAAAAATATCAAAAACATCAAAACATCAAAAACATCAAAACATCAAAAACATCAAAAAAATCAAAAACATCAAAAACATCGATAACATATAAAACATCAAAAACATCTAAGCATCAAAACATAAAAAATCTCAAAAAAAATCGAAACGTCAAAAACATTAAAAATATCAAAAACATCGAAAACATCAAAAATATCAAAAACATCAAAACATCAAAAACATCAAAAAATCAAAGACATCAAAAACATCAAAAACATCAAAAAATCAAAGACATCAAAAACATCAAAGACATCAATAACATCAATAACATCAAAATCATCAAAAACATCAAAAACATCAATAACATATAAAACATATAAAACATTGAAAACATAAAAAACACCAAAAACATCAAAAACATCAAAAACATCAAAAACATCAAAAACATCAAAAATATCAAAAACATCAAAAACATCAAAAACATCAAAAACATCAAAAACATCAAAAACATCAAAACATCAAAACATCAAAACATCAAAACACCAAAAACATCAAAACATCAGAACATCAAAAACATCAATAACATCAAAAACATCAAAAACATCAAAATATCAAAAACATCAAAAACATCAAAACATTAAAAACATTAAAAACATAAAAACATCACAAACATAAAAACATCAAAAACATAAAAACATCATAACATCCAAAACATCAAAAACATCAAAAACATCAAAAACATCAAAAACATCAAAAACATCAATAACATCAAAACATCAAAAACATCTACACATCAAAACCTCAAAAACATCAAATACATCGAAAACATAAAAAAACATCACAAACAATAAAAAACACCAGAAACACCAAAAATATCAAAATCATCAAAAACATCAATAACATATAAAACATCAAAGACATAAAAAACACCAAAAACATCAAAAACATCAAAAACATTAAAAACGTCAAAAATTTCAAAAACATCAATAACATCAAAAGCATCCAATCATCAAAAATATCAAAAACATCAAAAACATCAAAACATCATAAACATCAAAACATCAAAAACATAAAAAATCTCAAAAACATCTAAACATCGAAACGTCAAAACCATTAAAAATATCAAAAAAACATCGAAACGTCAAAACCATTAAAAATATCAAAAACATCGAAAACATCAAAAACATCAAAACATCAAAGACATCAAAAACATCAAATACATCGAAAACATAAAAAACATCAAAAACATCAAAAAGATCAAAAACATCAAAAACTTCAAAAACATCAAAAGCATCAGAAACATCAAAAAATTAAAGACATCGAAAACATCAAAAACATCAGAAACATCAAAAACATCCAAAACATCAAAAAATATCAAAAACATCAAATACATCGAAAACATTAAAAACATCAAAAACATAAAAACATCAAAAACATCAACATCAAAAACATCAAAACCTCAAAAACATCAAATACATCGAAAACATTAAAAACATCAAAACATCAAAAACATCTAAACATCTAAACATCAAAACATCAAAACATCAAAACATCAAAACATCAAAACATCAAATCATCAAAAACATCAAAACATTAGAAACATCAAAACATTAAAAACATCAAAACATCAAAAACATCATAAAATCAAAAACATCAAAATCATCAAAAACATCAAAAATATCAAAAATATCAAAAACATCAAAAACATCAAAACATTAAAAACATCAAAAACATAAAAACATCAAAAACATCAAAACATCAAAACATCAAAACATCAAAACATCAAAACATCAAAACATCAAAACATCAAAACATCAAAACATCAAAACATCAAAACATCAAATCATCAAAAACATTAAAAAACATCAAAACATCATAAAATCAAAAAACATCAAAATCATCAAAAACATCAAAAATATCAAAAATATCAAAAACATCAAAACATTAAAAACATCAAAAACATAAAAACATCAAAAACATAAAAACATCATAAAATCCAAAACATCAAAAACATCAAAAACATCAAAAACATCAAAAACATCCAAAAAAAACATCAAAAAAACATCAAAAAAATCAAAAACATCAAAAACATCAAAAACATTAAAAACATCAAAAAATCAAATACATCGAAAACATCAAAAATTTCAAAAACATCGATAACATCAAAAGCATCCAATCATCAAAAATATCAAAAACATCAAAAACATCATAAACTTCATAAACATCAAAACATAAAAAACATAAAAATCATCAAAAACATCAAAACATAAAAAATCTCAAAAACACCTAAACATCGAAACGTCAAAAACATTAAAAATATCAAAAACATCGAAAACATCAAAAATATCAAAAACATCAAAACATCAAAAACATCAAAACATCAAAAACATCAAAAAAATCAAAAACATCAAAAACATCAATAACATATAAAACATCAAAACATCTAAGCATCAAAACATAAAAAATCTCAAAAACATCGAAACGTCAAAAACATTAAAAATATCAAAAACATCGAAAACATCAGAAATATCAAAAACATCAAAACATCAAAAACATCAAAAACATCAAAACATCAAAAACATCAAAGAATCAAAAACATCAAAAACATCAAAAACATCAAAAAATCAAAGACATCAAAAACATCAAAAACATCAAAAACATCAAAAACATCCAAAACATCAAAAACATCAAAAACATCAAAATCATCAAAAACATCAAAACATCAAAAACATCAAAAACACCAAAAATATCAAAAACATCAAAAACATCAAAAACATCAAAAACATCAAAAATATCAAAAACATCAAAAACATCAAAACATTAAAAACATTAAAAACATAAAAACATCACAAACATAAAAACATCAAAAACATAAAAACATCATAAAATCCAAAACATCAAAAACATCAAAAACATCAAAAACATCAAAAACATCAAAAACATCTAAACATCAAAACATCTAAACATCAAAACATCAAAAACATCAATAACATCAATAACATCAAAATCATCAAAAACATCAATAACATATAAAACATATAAAACATTAAAAACATAAAAACATAATAAACACCAAAAACATCAAAAACATCAAAAACATCAAAACATCAAAAACATCAAAAACATCAAAAACATCAAAAACATTAAAAACATCAAAACATCAAAACATCAAAACATCAAAAACATCAAAACATCAAAACATCAAAAACATCAATAACATATAACATCAAAACATCAATAACATATAACATCAAAAACATCAATAACATATAACATCAAAAACATAAAAAACACCAAAAACATCAAAAAGATCAAAAACATCAAAACATCAAAAACATCTACACATCAAAACCTCAAAAACATCAAATACATCGAAAACATAAAAAACATCACAAACATAAAAAACACCAGAAACACCAAAAATATCGAAATCATCAAAAACATCAATAACATATAAAACATCAAAGACATAAAAAACACCAAAAACATCAAAAACATCAAAAACATTAAAAACGTCAAAAATTTCAAAAACATCAATAACATCAAAAGCATCCAATCATCAAAAATATCAAAAACATCAAAAACATCAAAAACATCAAAAACATCAAAAACATAAAAAATCTCAAAAACATCTAAACATCGAAACGTCAAAACCATTAAAAATATCAAAAACATCGAAAACATCAAAAACATCAAAACATCAAAGACATCAAAAACATCAAATACATCGAAAACATAAAAAACATCAAAAAGATCAAAAACATCAAAAACTTCAAAAACATCAAAAGCATCAAAAACATCAAAAAATTAAAGACATCGAAAACATCAAAAACATCAGAAACATCAAAAACATCCAAAACATCAAAAATATCAAAAACATCAAATACATCGAAAACATTAAAAACATCAAAAACATCAAAACATCAAAAACATCAACATCAAAAACATCAAAACCTCAAAAACATCAAATACATCGAAAACATTAAAAACATCAAAACATCAAAAACATCTAAACATCTAAACATCAAAACATCAAAACATCAAAACATCAAAACATCAAAACATCAAATCATCAAAAACATCAAAACATTAGAAACATCAAAAACATCAAAACATTAAAAACATCAAAACATCAAAAACTCATAAAATCAAAAACAACAAAATCATCAAAAACATCAAAAAATATCAAAAACATCAAAAACATCAAAACATTAAAAACATCAAAAACATAAAAACATCAAAAACATAAAAACATCAAAAACATAAAAACATCATAAAATCCAAAACATCAAAAACATCAAAAACATCAAAAACATCAAAAACATCAAAAACATCAAAAACATCAAAAACAATCAAAAAACATCCAAAAAACATCAAAAACATGAAAAACATTAAAAACATCAAAAAATCAAAAACATCGAAAACATCAAAAATTTCAAAAACATTGATAACATCAAAAGCATCCAATCGTCAAAAATATCAAAAACATCAAAAACATCATAAACATCAAAACATAAAAAAATATAAAAATCATCAAAAACATCAAAACATAAAAAATCTCAAAAACACCTAAACATCGAAACGTCAAAAACATTAAAAATATCAAAAACATCAAAACATCAAAAACATCAAAACATCAAAAACATCAAAAAAATCAAAAACATCAAAAACATCAATAACATATAAAACATCAAAAACATCTAAGCATCAAAACATAAAAAATCTCAAAAATGTCGAAACGTCAAAAAACATTAAAAATATCAAAAACATCGAAAACATCAGAAATATCAAAAACATCAAAACATCAAAAACATCAAAAAATCAAAGGACATCAAAAACATCAAAAACATCAAAAAATCAAAGACATTAAAAACATCAAAGACATCAATAACATCAATAACATCAAAATCATCAAAAACATCAAAAACATCAATAACATATAAAACATATAAAACATTGAAAACATAAAAAACACCAAAAACATCAAAAACATCAAAAACATCAAAAACATCAAAAACATCAAAAATATCAAAAACATCAAAAACATCAAAACATCAAAAACATCAAAAACATCAAAAACATCAAAAACATCAAAACATCAAAACATCAAAACACCAAAAACATCAAAACATCAGAACATCAAAAACATCAATAACATCAAAAACATCAAAAACATCAAAAATATCAAAAACATCAAAAACATCAAAACATTAAAAACATTAAAAACATAAAAACATCACAAACATAAAAAACATCAAAAACATAAAAAACATCATAACATCCAAAACATCAAAAACATCAAAAACATCAAAAACATCAAAAACATCAAAAACATCAAAAACATCAATAACATCAAAACATCAAAAACATCTACACATCAAAACCTCAAAAACATCAAATACATCGAAAACATAAAAAACATCACAAACAATAAAAAACACCAGAAACACCAAAAATATCAAAATCATCAAAAACATCAATAACATATAAAACATCAAAGACATAAAAAACACCAAAAACATCAAAAACATCAAAAACATTAAAAACGTCAAAAATTTCAAAAACATCAATAACATCAAAAACATCCAATCATCAAAAATATCAAAAACATCAAAAACATCAAAAACATCATAAACATCAAAAACATCAAAAACATAAAAAATCTCAAAAACATCTAAACATCGAAACGTCAAAACCATTAAAAATATCAAAAACATCGAAACGTCAAAACCATTAAAAATATCAAAAACATCGAAAACATCAAAAACATCAAAACATCAAAGACATCAAAAACATCAAATACATCGAAAACATAAAAAACATCAAAACATCAAAAAGATCAAAAACATCAAAAACTTCAAAAACATCAAAAGCATCAGAAACATCAAAAAATTAAAGACATCGAAAACATCAAAAACATCAGAAACATCAAAAACATCCAAAACATCAAAAATATCAAAAACATCAAATACATCGAAAACATTAAAAACATCAAAAACATAAAAACATCAAAAACATCAACATCAAAAACATCAAAACCTCAAAACATCAAATACATCGAAAACATTAAAAACATCAAAACATCAAAAACATCTAAACATCTAAACATCAAAACATCAAAACATCAAAACATCAAAACATCAAAACATCAAAACATCAAATCATCAAAAACATCAAAACATTAGAAACATCAAAACATTAAAAACATCAAAACATCAAAAACATCATAAAATCAAAAACATCAAAATCATCAAAAACATCAAAAATATCAAAAATATCAAAAACATCAAAAACATCAAAACATTAAAAACATCAAAAACATAAAAACATCAAAAACATCAAAACATCAAAACATCAAAACATCAAAACATCAAAACATCAAAACATCAAAACATCAAAACATCAAAACATCAAAACATCAAAACATCAAATCATCAAAAACATTAAAAACATCAAAACATCATAAAATCAAAAACATCAAAATCATCAAAAACATCAAAAATATCAAAAATATCAAAAACATCAAAACATTAAAAACATCAAAAACATAAAAACATCAAAAACATAAAAACATCATAAAATCCAAAACATCAAAAACATCAAAACATCAAAAACATCAAAAACATCCAAAAAAACATCCAAAAAACATCAAAAACATCAAAAACATCAAAAACATCAAAAACATTAAAAACATCAAAAAATCAAATACATCGAAAACATCAAAAATTTCAAAAACATCGATAACATCAAAAGCATCCAATCATCAAAAATATCAAAAACATCAAAAACATCATAAACTTCATAAACATCAAAACATAAAAACATAAAAATCATCAAAAACATCAAAACATAAAAAATCTCAAAAACACCTAAACATCGAAACGTCAAAAACATTAAAAATATCAAAAACATCGAAAACATCAAAAATATCAAAAACATCAAAACATCAAAAACATCAAAACATCAAAAACATCAAAAAATCAAAAACATCAAAAACATCAATAACATATAAAACATCAAAAACATCTAAGCATCAAAACATAAAAAATCTCAAAAACATCGAAACGTCAAAAACATTAAAAATATCAAAAACATCGAAAACATCAGAAATATCAAAAACATCAAAACATCAAAAACATCAAAAAATCAAAGACATCAAAAACATCAAAAAATCAAAGACATCAAAAACATCAAAAACATCAAAATCATCAAAAACATCAAAAAACATCCAAAACATCAAAAACATCAAAAACATCAAAATCATCAAAAACATCAAAAACATCAAAAACACCAAAAATATCAAAAATATCAAAAACATCAAAACATTAAAAACATCAAAAACATAAAAACATCAAAACCATAAAAACATCAAAAACATAAAAACATCATAAAATCCAAAACATCAAAAACATCAAAAACATCAAAAAAACATCCAAAAAACATCAAAAACATCAAAAACATTAAAAACATCAAAACATCAAAAATATCAAAACATCAAAAACATCAAAACATCAAAAACATTAAAAACATCAAAACATCAAAAACATCAAAAACACCTAAACATCAAAACATCTAAACATCAAAACATCAAAACATCAAAAACATCAATAACATCAAAATCATCAAAAACATCAAAAACATCAATAACATAAAAACATATAAAACATTAAAAACATAAAAAACACCAAAAACATCCAAAACATCAAAAACATCAAAAACATCAAAAACATCAAAAACATCAAAAACATCAAAAACATCAAAAACATCAAAAACATCAAAAACATCAAAAAGATCAAAAACATCAAAAACATCAAAAACATCAAAAACATCAAAAACATCAAAAACATCAAAAACATTAAAAACATCAAAACATCAAAACTTCATATAACATCAAAAACATCAATAACATATAACATCAAAAACATAAAAAACACCAAAAACATCAAAAAGATCAAAAACATCAAAACATCAAAAACATCTACACATCAAAACCTCAAAAACATCAAATACATCGAAAACATAAAAACATCACAAACATAAAAAAACACCAGAAACACCAAAAATATCAAAATCATCAAAAACATCAATAACATATAAAACATCAAAGACATAAAAAACACCAAAAACATCAAAAACATTAAAAACGTCAAAAATTTCAAAAACATCAATAACATCATCAAAAATATCAAAAACATCAAAAACATCATAAACATCAAAAACATCAAAAACATAAAAAATCTCAAAAACATCAATAACATCGAAACGTCAAAACCATTAAAAATATCAAAAACATCGAAAACATCAAAAAATATCAAAAACATCAAAACATCAATGACATCAAAAACATCAAATACATCGAAAACATAAAAAACATCAAAAACATCAAAAAGATCAACAACATCAAAAACATCAAAATCATCAAAAACATCAAAAACATCAAAAACATCAAAAACATCAAAAACATATAAAACATATAAAATATTAAAAACATAAAAACACCCAAAACATCAAAAACATCCAAAACATTAAAAAACATCAAAAACATCAAAAACATCAAAAACATCAAAAACATCAAAACATCAAAACATCAAAAACATCAATAACATATAACATCAAAAACATCAATAACATATAACATCAAAAACATAAAAAACACCAAAAACATCAAAAAGATCAAAAACATCAAAACATCAAAAAAATCTACACATCAAAACCTCAAAAACATCAAATACATCGAAAACATAAAAAACATCACAAACATAAAAAACATCACAAACATAAAAAAACACCAGAAACACCAAAAAATATCAAAAACATCAAGAATATCAAAAACATCAAAAACTTCAAAAACGTCAATAACATATAAAACATCAAAAACATAAAAAAATAAACCAACAACATCACAAACATCAAAAACATCAAAAACATCAAAAACATTAAAAACATCAAAAAATCAAAAACATCGAAAACATCAAAAATTTCAAAAACATCGATAACATCAAAAGCATCCAATCATCAAAAATATCAAAAATATCAAAAACATCATAAACATCATAAACATCAAAACATAAAAACATAAAAATGATCAAAAACATCAAAACATAAAAAATCTCAAAAACACCTAAACATCGAAACGTCAAAAACATTAAAAATATCAAAAACATCGAAAACATCAAAAATATCAAAATCATCAAAACATCAAAAACATCAAAACATCAAAAACATCAAAAAAATCAAAAACATCAAAAACATCAATAACATATAAAACATCAAAAACATCTAAGCATCAAAACATAAAAAATCTCAAAAAACATGGAAACGTCAAAAACATTAAAAATATCAGAAACATCGAAAACATCAGAAATATCAAAAACATCAAAACATCAAAAACATCAAAAAATCAAAGACATCAAAAACATCAAAAAATCAAAGACATCAAAAACATCAAAAACATCAAAATCATCAAAAACATCAAAAACATCCAAAACATCAAAAACATCAAAAACATCAAAAACATCAAAATCATCAAAAACATCAAAAACATCAAAAACACCAAAAATATCAAAAACATCAAAACATTAAAAACATCAAAAACATAAAAACATCAAAACCATAAAAACATCAAAAACATAAAAACATCATAAAATCCAAAACATCAAAAACATCAAAAACATCCAAAAAACATCCAAAAAACATCAAAAACATCAAAAACATCAAAAACATCAAAACATCAAAAACATCAAAACATCAAAAACATCAAAAACATCAAAAACGTTAAAAACATCAAAACATCAAAAACATCAAAAACACCTAAACATCAAAACATCTAAACATCAAAACATCAAAACATCAAAAACATCAATAACATCAAAATCATCAAAAACATCAAAAACATCAAAAACATCAATAACATATAAAACATATAAAACATTAAAAACATAAAAAACACCAAAAACATCCAAAACATCAAAAACATCAAAAACATCAAAAACATCAATAACATATAACATCAAAAACATAAAAAACACCAAAAACATCAAAAGATCAAAAACATCAAAACATCAAAAACATCTACACATCAAAACCTCAAAAACATCAAATACATCGAAAACATAAAAAACATCACAAACATAAAAAAACACCAGAAACACCAAAAATATCAAAATCAACAAAAACATCAATAACATATAAAACATCAAAGACATAAAAACACCAAAAACATCAAAAACATCAAAAACATTAAAAACGTCAAAAATTTCAAAAACATCAATAACATCAAAAGCATCCATCATCAAAAATATCAAAAACATCAAAAACATCATAAACATCAAAAACATCAAAAACATAAAAAATCTCAAAAACATCTAAACATCGAAACGTCAAAACCATTAAAAATATCAAAAACATCGAAAACATCAAAAATATCAAAAACATCAAAACATCAAAGACATTAAAAACATCAAATACATCGAAAACATAAAAAACATCAAAAACATCAAAAAGATCAAAAACATCAAAAACATCAAAATCATCAAAAACATCAAAAACATCAAAAACATCAAAAACATCAAAAACATCAATAACATATAAAACATATAAAATATTTTTTTTTTTTTTTTTTATATATACTTTGCTTTTATTTATTGAATCTTCTCATTTTTGAGACTAACAATAAGTGTATCAAATCTTATACTATAACCTAGCTAACAGTCATGTAGACTGGAACATTAGAAATGGCCCTGACAAATTATGGCTGGGTTGGAAGGTCGGTACGTTGCAGGCGGGATCGGTTGGAAACCCGAGTCAAGACCCTTGCGAGAGGATTTGGGTGGACAGAGAGTTTTTCATTATAGGACGCTTTTTGCTTGTCTATTTCATCTTTTACTGCGAAAATGCCGAGGTCCCTGTGGATGTTTTGGTTTCGAATATACCATGGTGCCCCAGTGATAGTTCGCAGGATCTTTGATTGAGCGCGCTGTATGATATCAATGTTGGTTCTGCTCGCGTTCCCCCAAAGCTGGGAGCCATACGTCCAGATTGGCTTAAGAGTGGAGTTATAGAGCAGGACCTTATAGTCCAGGCACAAGGGCGAGCGGGCGTTTATAATCCAGTGGAGGCTGCTGGCTTTCAGCTTTAGGTGTAATTTCTTGCATTCGATATGTCTACGCCATGTTAGACGTCTGTCGAGATGGATGCCGAGATACGTTACTTCGTTGACTTGGGGGATCTGCGTGCTATTCAGGTAGAGCGGAGGGCAAGTTTGCCTGTTAAGAGTAAACGTTATGTGTTTACACTTTTGTTCGTTTATTTTGATACGCCAGTCAGATAGCCACTTCTCGACTACCATGAGATGTTTGGCGAGTTGGGTTGATGCACGGACTGGGCATCTGGAGCGGCTAAGGATCGCAGTGTCGTCAGCAAAGGTGGATGTTGTTAGTCGGTCACTTGTGGGAATGTCCGCTGTGTAGAGGACGAATAGAGTTGGCCCAAGTGCGCAGCCTTGTGGGACTCCAGCTTCGATAGTGTAGTTGTCGGATATTGTTGTGTTGCACCTCACTGCGAAGGCTCTGTTGTAGAGGTAAGATTCAAGGAGTTTATGAGTGTACCCAGGCAAGTGTGTTTTAATTTTATGCATAAGACCTTTGAGCCAGACGCGGTCAAATGCTTGAGATACGTCGAGGAATATCGCGCTGCAGTATTCTCTAAGCTCGAAGGCTGTGCGAATCTCTGATGTTATTCTGTTAACTTGCTCGATAGTACCGTGTTTTTCTCTGAAGCCAAATTGATGGGCTGGGATAATGTTGTGAGCTTCCATATATGGTATTATGCGCGTTAGAAGGCATTTTTCGAAAAGTTTGGACAGGCATGATAATAAACTTATTGGTCTGTAAGATGACGGGATCGTGTGATCTTTTCCAGGCTTCGGTATCATTATTATAATTGATTTTTTCCATTTACTTGGGTAGTAGCCGAGACTTATGATACCATTGAAGAGCTTACAGATGACCTCAACAGCACAGTACGGAAGTTCCATTATCATTTTTGTAGTTATTAGGTCCTGGCCTGGAGCCTTTTTGGTTTTAGCTCCCTAATGATTTTTGTAATCTCGTTCGGCCGAAATGAAGTTGGCGTTAATTCCGTCTCGGAGTGAATTTGCGGAAGAACATGTGCATTTGCTGAGGGTTCGGCTGGAAGACGCCTCTGAGATGTAAGGCAAATGTTTCGGCTCTGTCTTTGTCGCTGCGGGCCCAGCAACCTGAAGAATTTCTTATTGGGGTTACGGTTTCAGCCGGAGAGCTTAGATTTGGGTGAGCCCTCCACAAGGGATGCTTTGTACTAGTTGGCGATAGTTTTTCTATATATTTTAGTTGTGCGTTTTCAGCATCTTGCTTCAGAGCCCGGCTTAGTTTGCGGGTGGCTTCATTAAGACGTTGCTTTGAGCATGGTGACCTGCTGGTTTGCCACGCCCGTCGCAGACGCCCTTTTTCCAGAACCAGCTGTTCAATTTGCAGGCTGGTTTTGAACGTCTTAATTTTCACATCCTTCCCTTTTGGTGTTGAGATCCTGGCTGCTGTGACGAGTACCTCTTCCAGCGCGGCGGTAGAGTAGTCGATGTCCGATTCGATGTTTAGTTGAGGAGTTAGCTCAATGTGGGAACTCACATACTTTCTATATTTCATCCAGTTGGTGTTGTGCGACGTCAGCCTATGGGGGTGGTCCGTGATTTCTGGGCTTTGAAGAAGGGTTAACAACAAGGGCGAGTGGTCGGATGAGAGATCCGACAGGGCCATGGCGCTTATAAGATCGCGTGGGATGTTTTTCGTCACCGCGAAATCGATTAGATCTGGGATCTTTCTGGGGTCTGCAGGCCAATATGTGGGGCTACCAGGAGAGACGTAGTCCAATTTATTGCTCACTTTTATAAGTGCGTTATACAGTTGCCTTCCCTTGGGGGTCACGAGGCGTGATCCCCAGTGCGTGTGTTTGGCATTGTAGTCTCCTGCAGCTATGAAGCGATCCCCCAGTGTGTTGTAGAAGTCCATGAATTGACCTTCAGAGATAGTAAATCGAGGTGGGCAGTAGACAGCGGCAATGCAAAGGTTGCCGTTTCCTGACTGCACATTTATGGACGTGGCTTGCAGGTAATTTGTTGCAAACCTTTGGTGAAAGTGGTGTTTGATGCGTTCTCTGATTAAGATGCCGGTTCCACCGTGGGCTTTCCCATCCGGATGATCTGTGCGGTAGAAGGTATAACCTCTTATATGGAAGTTATATCTCCCTGTGAGGTGCGTTTCAACCAGCAGCATGGCGTCGATGTGATTTATATTTAGGAATTGCGTTATTTCCAGGTTATGCCGTGAAATGCCGTTGGCATTCCACATAGATATACGTAGGTTAGACATTTATTATTTGGACTGTTGAGCTACAAGTAACTGAATCACCATGTTCTGATTCTGAACAAGGGTTTGCATAGTTGTTTTCATGAATGACATGAGTTCCATCATACTTTGTTGCATGGTATACATCATAGATTCCAAATTGCTTTGTGGCTGCATCGGGACCTGCTGAGTGTTTTCTGAGTGTGGCTGGAGTGGATTTTCCATGCCTGATCGTAGTGCTTCGGCGTATGAGAAGCCCTTAGTGGAATTTAGCGGACCGAATGATGATCTGGCTGCCTTGGCGAAAAATACGTCTGGCGTACTTTTTGAGTTATAATACGCATTTTGCGTATTTTGTTGACGCGTAGCTGTCGCTCGTTGCATGCGACTCTTCAGCTCCTTGTAGACCGCACAGCCTCTGTAGTTTGCCGTATGGTTTCCTCCACAGTTGCCACATTTTTCTTTTTAAGGGGTCTTCTTTGTTTGCGGGGCAATTTACGGAGTTGTGGAAGTCTCCGCAGACTACGCAGACTGCCCGAAGTGTGCAGTATGTCTTTGTGTGTCCATACTCCTGGCAGTTTGTGCATTGAAGAGGGCCGATGCGTTTGTGTGGTTCTTCCACGGTGATCCTTCGATGCAATAAGAGCTGCAGCTTATAGATTGGGTGCACTTCGTTTTTCTTTAAGGCTTTGCTATCTGGTTCGAGCTCGACCTTGAAGAGTGGTTGCGGTTTTTATTCCTGTTGATAATGTTGCTGACATTTTTGGCATAGAAGCCCTTGGCTTTAAGGGCTTCTTGAATTTCAGAGGGGGCGACGTCGGGTTCAATTCCTTTAAGTACAACTTGCAGTCCCTTGCTGCTTTTTAGTTGGTAGGTGTAGAAGTTCTTTTTGTTTCCTCCAGGTACTTAGACACAGCTCGGAAGTGTTCTTCGGACTTCGTTTGAACTTTAGTTTCATGGATGTTCCCTTTAATAAGCGGAACAACATGAAAATTATCGTTCCCGACCAGCGCAACAATTTTGTTGACCAGGGCGTTAGAGCTTTTTCCCTTATATAAATAGGTGGGGGCTTTGGTTTCTTTTGGGTCTCCTGCCCCAGCTCTGCTTGGTTGTTCTCCGCCTCTGCTAAGATGGAAAAACGGTTATCATTGGAACTTCTAGTTTGGTCGTTGCTTTTGTTGATACGGTTGATCTTTGGTTTATTACCAACCGTGTTTACTGGACTAAGCTTACGCTTAATCTGAATGTAGCGATCCATACCGGTCTGTATAGCCGGGACCGCTTGTTGCTTATCGAAGCTTACGGTTTTTGTTGACATTGCAATTTGCTCTGCGGCCGTTGGCACCGAATTCGTAATATTGGTAGTTGGTTTTTGTTGTTGGTGGCGCTTTTTGCTGCGACTGCGGAAATCGTAGCGCTGCTTGTTGTTGGAGCTTCTTCCATAGAAGCCGGCGGTGGTGGGGTTGGGCATTGGTAGCTCCATGATGTAGGAGTTGGGGTGAGCAGAGTGGGTGAGCAAGAGCTCGCTCTCTTGCTGTCGACGGTCAGTAGAGCCGGGTTGCAATTTGTTGACTTGCTTTCTTCAACGATATCGCGTGTTGAGAAGTAAGAGTAACAAGCGTTTCTTGGATTAAGGGAGCTTCTACGCTCATTCTTTGGAACGCTGCTCATTTTTTGAGCTTATAACGCGTGGCACTTATTAAATTAAGTCAAATATACACTTGAACTATCATAACACCAGTTATAATTATATATTTTTTCTTTGGCGTTACTTCGCGCAAGACTACTAATTTCAAATTCGCTACTTTTTCTCCACTTTGATATACCGACAAAAGACGGAGAACACCGACCGACGAAGCCTCGCACTAAAAAACGCGTCCAACTCGTACAGCGGTCTGATCGCGAAACTAAAATATTAAAAACATAAAAAAACACCCAAAACATCAAAAACATCCAAAACATTAAAAACATCAAAAACATCAAAAACATCAAAACATCAAAAACATCAATAACATATAACATCAAAAACATCAATAACATATAACATCAAAAACATAAAAAACACCAAAAACATCAAAAGATCAAAAACATCAAAACATCAAAAAAATCTACACATCAAAACCTCAAAAACATCAAATACATCGAAAACATAAAAAACATCACAAACATAAAAACATCACAAACATAAAAAAACACCAGAAACACCAAAAATATCAAAAACATCAAGAATATCAAAAACAGCAAAAACTTCAAAAACGTCAATAACATATAAAACATCAAAAACATAAAAAAAAAACCAACAACATCACAAACATCAAAAACATCAAAAACATCAAAAATATCCAAAACATCAAAAACATCAAAAACATCAAAAACATCAAAATCATCAAAATCATCAAAAACATCAAAAACATCAAGAACATCAAAAAACATCAAAAACGTCAATAACATATAAAGCATCAAAAACATAAAAACACCAAAAACATCAAAAACATTAAAAACTTCAAAAAATCAAAGACATCAAAAACATCAAAAACAACAAAAATATCAAAAACATCAAAAACATCAAAAGCATCAAAAACACCAAAAATATCAACAACATCAAGAACATCAAAACCTCAAAAACATCAAAACCTCAAAAACATCAAAACATCAAAAACATCTAAACATCAAAACATCAAAACATCAAAACATCAAAAACATCAAAAACATTAAAACATTAAAAACATCAAAAACATTAAAAACATTAAAACGTCAAAAACATAAAAACATCATAAAATCAAAAACATCAAAAACATCAAAATCATCAAAAACATCAATAACATATAAAACATCAAACACATAAAAAACACCAAAAACATCAAAAACATCAAAAACATTAAAAACATCACAAAATTTCAAAAACATCAATAACATCAAAAGCATCAAGTCATCAAAAATATCAAAAACATCAAAAACATCATAAACATAAAAAATCTCAAAAACATCTAAACATCGAAACGTCAAAACCATTAAAAATATCAAAAACATCGAAAACATCAAAATATCAAAAACTTCAAAACATCAAAGACATCAAAACATCAAAAACATCAAATACATCGAAAACATAAAAAACATCAAAAACATCAAAAAGATCAAACACATCAAAAACATCAAAATCATCAAAAACATCAAAAACATCAATAACATAAAAAACATATAAAACATTAAAAACATAAAAAACACCAAAAACATCAAAAACATTCAAAACATCAAAAACATCAAAAACATCAAAACATCACAAACATTAAAAACATCAATAACATCAAAAACATCAAAAACATCAAAAACATCAAAAACATCAAAAACATCAAAAACATCAAAAACATCAAAAACATCAAAACATCAAAAACATCAAAACATCAAAAACATCAAAAACATCATAAACATCAAAAACATCAAAAACATCAAAAACATCAAAAACATCAAAACAGCAAAAACATCAAAAATATCAAAAACATCAAAAACATCAAAACATTAAAAACATCAAAACATCAAAAACATCAAAAACATCAAAAACATCAAAAACATCAAAAACATCAAAAACATCAAAAACATCAAAAACATCAAAAACATCAAAAACATCAAAAACATTAAAAACATCAAAACATCAAAACATCATATAACATCAAAAACATCAATAACATATAACATCAAAAACATAAAAAACACCAAAAACATCAAAAAGATCAAAAACATCAAAACATCAAAAACATCTACACATCAAAACCTCAAAAACATCAAATACATCGAAAACATAAAAAACATCACAAACATAAAAAAACACCAGAAACACCAAAAATATAAAAATCATCAAAAACATCAATAACATATAAAACATCAAAGACATAAAAAACACCAAAAACACCAAAAACATCAAAAACATCAAAAACATTAAAAACGTCAAAAATTTCAAAAACATCAATAACATCAAAAGCATCCATCATCAAAATATCAAAAACATCAAAAACATCAAAAACATCATAAACATCAAAAACATCAAAAACATAAAAAATCTCAAAAACATCTAAACATCGAAACGTCAAAACCATTAAAAATATCAAAAACATCGAAAACATCAAAATATCAAAAACATCAAAACATCAAAGACATCAAAAACATCAAATACATCGAAAACATAAAAAACATCAAAAACATCAAAAAGATCAAAAACATCAAAAACATCAAAATCATCAAAAACATCAAAAACATCAATAACATATAAAACATATAAAATATTAAAAACATAAAAAACACCCAAAACATCAAAAACATCCAAAACATTAAAAACATCAAAAACATCAAAACATCAAAAACATCAAAACATCAAAACATCAAAACATCAAAACATCAAAAACATCAATAACATATAACATCAAAAACATCAATAACATATTACATCAAAAACATAAAAAACACCAAAAACATCAAAAAGATCAAAAACATCAAAACATCAAAAATCTACACATCAAAACCTCAAAAACATCAAATACATCGAAAACATAAAAAACATCACAAACATAAAAAACATCACAAACATAAAAAAACACCAGAAACACCAAAAATATCAAAAACATCAAGAATATCAAAACATCAAAAACTTCAAAAACGTCAATAACATATAAAACATCAAAAACATAAAAAAAAAACCAACAACATCACAAACATCAAAAACATCAAAAATATCCAAAACATCAAAAACATCAAAAACATCAAAAACATCAAAAACATCAAAAACATCAAAATCATCAAAATCATCAAAAACATCAAGAACATCAAAAACATCAATAACGTCAATAACATATAAAGCATCAAAAACATAAAAACACCAAAAACATCAAAAACATTAAAAACTTCAAAAAATCAAAGACATCAAAAACATCAAAAACAACAAAAATATCAAAAACATCAAAAACATCAAAAGCATCAAAAACACCAAAAACATCAACAACATCAAGAACATCAAAACCTCAAAAACATCAAAACCTCAAAAACATCAAAACATCAAAAACATCTAAACATCAAAACATCAAAACATCAAAACATCAAAAACATCAAAAACATTAAAACATTAAAAACATCAAAAACATTAAAACGTCAAAAACATAAAAACATCATAAAATCAAAACATCAAAATCATCAAAAACATCAATAACATATAAAACATCAAAGACATAAAAAACACCAAAAACATCAAAAACATCAAAAACATTAAAAACATTAAAAACATTAAAAACATCACAAAATTTCAAAAACATCAATAACATCAAAAGCATCAAATCATCAAAAATATCAAAAACATCAAAAACATCATAAACATAAAAAACATAAAAAATCTCAAAAACATCTAAACATCGAAACGTCAAAACCATTAAAAATATCAAAAACATCGAAAACATCAAAAATATCAAAAACTTCAAAACATCAAAGACATCAAAACATCAAAAACATCAAATACATCGAAAACATAAAAAACATCAAAAACATCAAAAAGATCAAACACATCAAACACATCAAAATCATCAAAAACATCAAAAACATCAATAACATATAAAACATCAAAAATATAAAAACATCAAAAACATCAAAAACATCAAAAACATCAAAAATATCATAAACATCAAAAACATCAAAACATCAAAAACATCAAAAACGTCAAAAACGTCAAAAACATTAAAAACATCAAAACATCAAAAACATCTAAACATCAAAACATCAAAACATCGAAACATCAAAAACATCAATAACATATAAAACATCAAAAACACCAAAAACATCAAAAAGATTAAAAAGATCAAAACATCAAAAACATCTACACATAAAAACCTCAAAAACATCAAATACATCGAAAACATAAAAAACATCACAAACATAAAGAACACCAGAAACACAAAAAATATTAAAAACATCAAAAACATCAAAAACATTAAAAACATAAAAAAATCAAACACATCGAAAACATCAATAACATCAAAACATCAAAACAGCAAAAACATCAAAAATATCAAAAACATCAAAAACATCAAAACATTAAAAACATCAAAACATCAAAACATCAAAAACATCAAAACATCAAAAACATCAAAAACATCAAAAACATCAAATACATCAAAACATCAAAAACATCAAAAACATCAAAACATCAAAAACATCAAAAACATTAAAAGCATCAAAACATCAAAAACATCTAAACATCAAAACATCAAAACATCAAAACATCAAAAACATCAAAACATCAAAACATCAAAACATCAAAACATACAAACATCAAAACATCAAAACATCAAAACATCAAAACATCAAAAACATCAAAAACATCAAAAACATTAAAAACATTAAAACATTAAAAACATTAAAACATCAAAAATATAAAAACATCATAAAATCAAAAACATCAAAATCATCAAAATCATCAAAAACATCAATAACATATAAAACATCAAAGACATAAAAAAAACACAAAAACATCAAAAACATCAAAAACATCAAGAACATCAAAAACATCAAAAACATCAAAACCTCAAAAACATCAAATAGATCGAAAACATTAAAAACATCAAAACATCAAAAACATCTAAACATCAAAACATCAAAACATCAAAACATCAAAAACATCAAAAACATTAATAACATAAAAAATTTCAAAAACATCAATAACATCAAAAGCATCCAATCATCAAAAATATCAAAAACATCAAAAAACATCATAAACATCAAAAGCATCAAAAACATAAAAAATCTCAAAAACATCTAAACATCGAAACGTCAAAACCATTAAAAATATCAAAAACATCAAAAACATCAAAAATATCAAAAACATCAAAACATCAAAGACATCAAAACATCAAAAACATCAAATACATCGAAAACATAAAAACATCAAAAACATCAAAAAGATCAAAGACATCAAAAACATTAAAATCATCAAAAACATCAAAACATCAATAACATATAAAACATATAAAACATTAAAACATAAAAAACACCAAAAACATCCAAAACATCAAAAACATCAAAAACATCAAAAACATCAAAAACATCAAAAACATCAAAAACATCAAAAACATCAATAACATCAAAAATATCAAAAACATTAATAACATCAAAAACATCAAAAACATCAAAAACATCAAAAACATCAAAACATCAAAAACGTCAAAACATCAAAAACGTCAAAAACGTCAAAAACATTAAAAACATCAAAACATCAAAAACATCTAAACATCAAAAACATCAAAAACATCAAAAAATCAAAACATCAAAACATCAAAACATCAAAACATCAAAAACATCAAAAACATCAATAACATCTACACATAAAAACCTCAAAAACATCAAATACATCGAAAACATAAAAAACATCACAAACATAAAAAACACCAGAAACACAAAAATATTAAAAACATCAAAAACATCAAACACATTAAAAACATAAAAAAAATCAAAGACATCGAAAACATCAAAAACATCAAAAACATCAAAAACATCAAAAACATCAAAAACATTAAAAACATTAAAAACATCAAAAACATCGAAAACATCAATAACATCAAAACATCACAAACATCAAAAACATCAAAAACATCAAAAACATCAAAAACATCAAAAACATCAAAAACATCAAAAACATCAAAACATCAAAAACATCAAAAACATCAAAAACATCAAAAACATCAAAAACATCAAAACATCAAAAACATCAAAACATCAAAAACATCAAAAACATTAAAAACATTAAAAACATCAAAACATCAAAAACATCTAAACATCAAAACATCAAAACATCAAAACATCAAAACATCAAAACATCAAACACATCAAAAACATCAAAATCATCAAAAACATCAAAAACATCAATAACATATAAAACATCAAAAATATAAAAACATCATAAAATCAAAAACATCAAAAACATCAAAAACATCAAAAACATCAAAAACATCAAAAACATCAAAAATATCATAAACATCAAAAACATCAAAAACATCAAAAACATCAAAAACGTCAAAAACGTCAAAAACATTAAAAACATCAAAACATCAAAAACATCTAAACATCAAAACATCAAAACATCGAAACATCAAAAACATCAAAAACATCAATAACATATAAAACATCAAAAACACCAAAAACATCAAAAAGATCAAAAAGATCAAAACATCAAAAACATCTACACATAAAAACCTCAAAACATCAAATACATCGAAAACATAAAAAACATCACAAACATAAAGAACACCAGAAACACAAAAATATTAAAAACATCAAAAACATCAAAAACATTAAAAACATAAAAAAAATCAAACACATCGAAAACATCAATAACATCAAAAACATCAAAAACAGCAAAAACATCAAAAATATCAAAAAAATCAAAAACATCAAAACATGAAAAACATCAAAACATCAAAAACATCAAAAACATCAAAAACATCAAAAAACATCAAAAACATCAAAAACATCAAAAACATCAAAAACATCAAAACATCAAAAACATCAAATACATCAAAACATCAAAAACATCAAAAACATCAAAACATCAAAAACATTAAAAGCATCAAAACATCAAAAACATCTAAACATCAAAACATCAAAACATCAAAACATCAAAACATCAAAACATCAAAACATCAAAACATCAAAACATCAAAACATACAAACATCAAAACATCAAAACATCAAAACATCAAAAACATCAAAAACATCAAAAACATTAATAACATAAAAATTTCAAAAACATCAATAACATCAAAAAGCATCCAATCATCAAAAATATCAAAAACATCAAAAAACATCATAAACATCAAAAGCATCAAAAACATAAAAAATCTCAAAAACATCTAAACGTCGAAACGTCAAAACCATTAAAAATATCAAAAACATCGAAAACATCAAAAATATCAAAAACATCAAAACATCAAAGACATCAAAACATCAAAAACATCAAATACATCGAAAACATAAAAACATCAAAAACATCAAAAGATCAAAGACATCAAAACATTAAAATCATCAAAAACATCAAAACATCAATAACATATAAAACATATAAAACATTAAAAACATAAAAAACACCAAAAACATCCAAAACATCAAAAACATCAAAAACATCAAAAACATCAAAAACATCAAAAACATCAAAAACATCAAAACATCAAAAACATCAATAACATCAATAACATCAAAATATCAAAAACATTAATAACATCAAAAACATCAAAACATCAAAAACATCAAAACATCAAAAACGTCAAAACATCTAAGACGTCAAAAACGTCAAAACATTAAAAACATCAAAACATCAAAAACATCTAAACATCAAAAAACATCAAAAACATCAAAACATCAAAACATCAAAACATCAAAACATCAAAACATCAAAACATCAAAAACATCAATAACATCTACACATAAAAACCTCAAAACATCAAATACATCGAAAACATAAAAAACATCACAAACATAAAAAACACCAGAAACACAAAAAATATTAAAAACATCAAAAACATTAAAAACATTAAAAACATAAATAAATCAAAGACATCGAAAACATCAAAAACATCAAAAACATCAAAAACATCAAAAACATCAAAAACATCAAAAACATCAAAAACATCAAAAACATTAAAAACATCAAAAACATCGAAAACATCAATAACATCAAAACATCACAAACATCAAAAACATCAAAACATCAAAAACATCAAAACATCAAAAACATCAAAAACATCAAAACATCAAAAACATCAAAACATCAAAAACATCAAAAACATTAAAAACATTAAAAACATTAAAAACATCAAAAACATCTAAACATCAAAACATCAAAACATCAAAACATCAAAACATCAAAACATCAAAACATCAAAACATCAAAACATCAAAAACATCAAAAACATCAAAATCATCAAAATCATCAAAATCATCAAAAACATCAATAACATATAAAACATCAAAGACATAAAAAACACCAAAAAACATCAAAAACATAAAAAACATCAAAAATATCAAAAACATCAAAAACATCATAAACATCAAAAACATCAAAAACATAAAAAATCTCAAAAACATCTAAACATCGAAACGTCAAAACCATTAAAAATATCAAAAACATCGAAAACATCAAAATATCAAAACATCAAAGACATCAAAACATCAAAAACATCAAATACATCGAAAACATAAAAAACATCAAAAGCATCAAAATCATCAAAAACATCAAAAACATCAAAAACATCAATAACATATAAAACATAAAAAACACCAAAAACATCCAAAACATCCAAAACATCAAAAACATCAAAAACATCAAAAACATCAAAAACATCAATAACATCAAAAACATCGAAAACATCAAAAACATCAAAAATATCAAAACATCATAAACTTCAAAACTTTAAAAACTTCAAAAACATCAAAACATCAAAACATCCAAAAACATCAAAACATCAAAAACATCTAAACATCAAAACATCAAAACATCAAAACATCAATAACATATAAAACATCAAAAACACCAAAAACACCAAAAACATCAAAAAGATCAAAACATCAAAAACGTCTACACATCAAAACCTCAAAAACATCAAATACATCGAAAACATAAAAAACATCACAAACATAAAAACACCAGAAACACCAAAAATATCAAAAACATCAATAACATTAAAAACATCAAAAATCAAAGACATCAAAAGCATCAAAAACATCAAAAACATCAAAAGCATCAAAAACATCAAAAACATCAAAAATATCAAAAACATCAAAAACATCAAAACATTAAAAACATCAAAACATCAAAAACATAAAAAACACCAAAAACACCAAAAATATCAAAAACATCAAAAACATCAGAACATTAAAAACATCAAAACATCATAAAATCGAAAACATCAATAACATCAAAAACATCAAAAACATCAAAAACATCAAAAACATCAAAGACATCAAAAACATCAAAAAATTAAAGACATCAAAAACATCAGAAACATCAAAAACATCAAAAACATCAAAAATATCAAAAACATCTAAATATCTAAACATCAAAACATCAAAACATCAAAACATCAAAAACATCAAAACATCAAAACATTAAAAACATCAAAACATCAAAAACATAAAACATCATAAAATCAAAAACATCAAAATCATCAAAAACATCAATAACATATAAAACATCAAAGACATAAAAAAACACCAAAAACATCAAAACATTAAAAACATCAAAACATCAAAAACATCAAAAACATCAAAACATTAAAAACATCAAAACATCAAAAACATCAAAACATAAAAATATCAAAAACATCGAAAACATCAAAAATATCAAAAACATCAAAACATCAAAAACATCAAAACATCAAAAACATCAAAAAATCAAAAACATCAAAACATTAATAACATCAAAAACACCGAAATTTTCAAAAACATTAAAAATATCAAAAACTTTAAAAACATTAAAAACATCAAAAACATCAAAAACTTTAAAACATCAAAAACATCAAAAACATCAAAGACATCAAAAACATCAAAAACATCAAAAACATCAAAACATCAAAAATATCAAAACATCAAAAACATTAAAAACATCAAAAACATCAAAACATCAAAAACATCAAAACATCAAAACATCAAAAAATTTCAAAAACATCAATAACATCAAAAGCATCCAATCATCAAAAATATCAAAACATCAAAAACATAAAAAATCTCAAAAACATCTAAACATCGAAACGTCAAAATCATTAAAAATATCAAAAACATCGAAAACATCAAAAATATTAAAAACATCAAAACATCAAAGACATTAAAACATCAAAAACATCAAATACATCGAAAACATAAAAAACATCAAAAACATCAAAAACATCAAAATCATCAAAAACATCAAAAACATCAATAACATATAAAACATATAAAACATTAAAAACATAAAAACACCAAAAACATCAAAAACATCCAAAACATCAAAAACATTATAAACTTGAAAAACTTCAAAAACATCAAAACATCAAAAACGTCAAAAACATTAAAAACATCAAAACATCAAAAACATCTAAACATCAAAATATCAAAACATCAAAAACATCAAAAACATTAAAAACATCAAAAACATCAATAACATATAAAACACCAAAAACACCAAAAACATCAAAAAGATCAAAACATCAAAAACATCTACACATCAAAACCTCAAAAACATCAAATACATCGAAAACATAAAAAACATCACAAACATAAAAAACACCAGAAACACCAAAAACACCAAAAACATCAAAAACATCAAAAACATCAAAAACATCAAAAACATCAAAAAATCAAAGACATCAAAAACATCAAAAACATCAAAAACATCAAAAACATCAAAAACATCAAAAACATCAAAAATATCAAAAATATCAAAAACATCAAAAACATCAAAACATCAAAACATCAAAAACATCAAAAACATCAAAAACATAAAAACATAAAAACACCAAAAACACCAAAAAAATCAAAATCATCAAAAACATCAAAAACATCTAAACATTAAAAACATCAAAAACATCATAAAATGAAAAACATCAAAAACATCAAAAACATCAAAAACATCAAAACATCAAAAACATCAAAAACATCAAAAACATCAAAGACATCAAAAACATCAAAAAAATTAAAGACATCAAAACATCACAAACATCAGAAACATCAAAAACATTAAAAGCATCCAATCATCAAAAATATCAAAACATCAAAACATAAAAAATCTCAAAAACACCTAAACATCGAAACGTCAAAAACATTAAAAATATCAAAAACATCGAAAACATCAAAAATATCAAAACATCAATACATCAAAACATCAAAACATCAAAAACATCAAAAAAATCAAAAACATCAAAAACATGAAAAACATCAAAAACATCAAAACATCAAAAACATCAAAACATAAAAATCTCAAAAACATCTAAATATCGAAACGTCAAAAACATTAAAAATATCAAAAACATCAAAAATATCAAAAACGTCAAAACATCACAAACATCAAAAACATCAAAAACTTCAAAAACATCTAAAAATCGAAACGTCAAAAAACATTAAAAATATCAAAAACATCAAAACACCAAAAACATCTAAACATCAAAACCTCAAAAACATCAAATACATCGAAAACATAGAAAACATCAAAAACATCAAAAACATCAAAAACATCAAAAACATCAAAAACATCAAAAGCATCAAAACATCAAAAACATCAAAATCATCAAAATCATAAAAACACCAAAAACATCAAAAACATCAAAAACATCCAAAACATCAAAAACATCAAAAACATCAAAAACATCAAAAAATCAAAGACATCAAAAACATCAAAAACATCAAAAATATCAAAAACATCAAAAACATCATAAAATCCAAAACATCAAAAACATCAAAAACATCAAAAACATCAAAAAATATCAAAAACATCAAAAACAGCAAAAACATCAAAAACATCAATAACATCAAAACATCAAAAACATCAAAAACATCAAAACATCAAAAACATCAAAACATCAAAAACATTAAAAACATCAAAACATCAAAACATCAAAAACATCAAAAACATCAAAACATCAAAATCATCAAAAACATAAAAAACATCAAAAACACCAAAAAATATCAAAAACATCAAAAAAATTAAAAACATTAAAAACATCAAAAAATCAAAACATCAAAAATATCAAAAACATCAAAAACATCATAAAATCCAAAACATCAAAAACATCAAAAACATCAAAAATATCAAAACATCAAAAACATCAAAAACATCAAAAACATCAAAAACATCAAAAACATCAAAAACATCAAAAACATCAAAAACATCAAAAACATCAAAAACATCAAAAACATCAAAAACACCAAAAACATCAAAAACACCAAAAACATCAAAAACATCAAAAACATCAAAGACATCAAAAACATCAAAGACATCAAAAACATCAAAAACATCAAAAACATCAAAAACATCAAAAACATCAAAAAACATCAAAACATCAAAAATATCAAAAATATCAAAAACATCAAAACATTAAAAACATCAAAACATCAAAAACATCAAAAACATCAATAACATAAAAAACATAAAAAACACCAAAAACACCAAAAAAATCAAAATCATCAAAAACATCTAAACATTAAAAACATCAAAAACATCATAAAATGAAAAACATCAAAATCATCAAAAACATCAAAAACATTAAAAACAACAAAAACATCAAAAACATCAAAAACATCAAAAATATCAAAGACATCAAAAACATCAAAAACATCAAAAAATTAAAGACATCAAAAACATCAAAAACATCAGAAACATCAAAAACATCAAAAACATCAAAAGCATCCAATCATCAAAAATATCAAAACATCAAAACATAAAAAATCTCAAAAACACCTAAACATCGAAACATCAAAACATTAAAAATATCAAAAACATCGAAAACATCAAAAATATCAAAAACATCAAAACATCAAAAAACATCAAAACATCAAAAACATCAAAAAAATCAAAAACATCAAAAACATGAAAAACATCAAAAACATCAAAACATCAAAAACATCAAAACATAAAAAATCTTAAAAACATCTAAATATCGAAACGTCAAAAACATGAAAAATATCAAAAACATCAAAAATATCAAAAACGTCAAAACATCACAAACATCAAAAACATCAAAAACTTCAAAAACATCTAAAATCGAAACGTCAAAAACATTAAAAATATCAAAACATCAAAACACCAAAAACATCTAAACATCAAAACCTCAAAAACATCAAATACATCGAAAACATAGAAAACATCAAAAACATCAAAAACATCAAAACATCAAAAACATCAAAAGCATCAAAAACATCAAAAACATCAAAATCATCAAAATCATAAAAAACACCAAAAATATCAAAACATCAAAAAAATTAAAAACATTAAAAACATCAAAAAATCAAAGACATCAAAAACATCAAAAACATCAAAAATATCAAAACATCAAAACATCATAAAATCCAAAACATCAAAAACATCAAAAATATCAAAAACATCAAAAACATCAAAAACATCAAAAACATCAAAAACATCAAAAACATCAAAAACATCAAAAACATCAAAAACATCAAAAACATCAAAAACATCAAAAACATCAAAACATCAAAACATCAAAAACATCAAAAACATCAAAAACATTAAAAACATCAAAACATCAAAAACATCTAAACATCAAAACATCAAAACATCAAAAACATCAAAAACATCAAAAACATCAAAAACATCAAAAACATCAAAAACATCAAAAACATCAAAAATATCAAAAAATATCAAAAACATCAAAAACATTAAAACATTAAAAACATTTAAACATCAAAACATAAAAACATCATAAAATCATAAACATCAAAAACATCAAAATCATCAAAAACTTCAAAAACATCAATAACACATAAAACATCAAAGACATAAAAAACACAAAACATCAATAACATATAAAACATCAAAACCATAAGAAAAACCAAAAACATCATAAACATCAAAAACATCACAATCATCAGAAACATCAATAACATCAAAAACATCAAAAACTTCAAAAACGTCAATAACATATAAAACATCAAAAACATAAAAACATTAAAAACTTCAAAAAATCAGAGATATCAAAAACATCAAAAAACATCAAAACCTCAAAAACATCTAAAACATTAAAAACATCAAAACATCAAAAACATCTAAACATCAAAACATCAAAACATCAAAACATCAAAACATCAAAACATCAAAAATATCAAAAATATCAAAACATCAAAAACATTAAAACATTAAAAACATTTAAACATCAAAAACATCATAAAATCATAAACATCAAAACATCAAAATCATCAAAAACTTCAAAAACATCAATAACACATAAAACATCAAAGACATAAAAAACACCAAAAACATCAAAAACATTAAAAACATCAAAAATTTCAAAAACGTCAATAACATCAAAAGCATCCAATCATCAAAAATATCAAAAACATCAAAAACATCATAAACATCAAAATATCAAAACATCAAAAACATCAAAACATAAAAAATCTCAAAAACATCTAAACATCGAAACGTCAAAACCATTAAAAATATCAAAAATATCGAAAACATCAAAAATATCAAAAACATCAAAAACATCAAAACATCAAAAAACATCAAAAAATCAAAAACATTAATAACATCAAAAACACCGAAATCTTCAAAAACATTAAAAACATCAAAACATTAAAAACATCAAAACATCAAAACATCAAAAACATCAAAAACATCAAAAATATCAAAAATATCAAAACATCAAAAACATCAAAAACATCAAAACATCAAAAACTTCTAAACATCAAAACATTGAAAACATCAAAACATCAAAAACATCAAAAACATCAAAACATCAAAAACATTAAAACATTAAAAAACATCATAAAAATCAAAACATCAAAAACATCAAAACATCGAAAACATCAAGATCATCAAAAAACATCAATAACATATAAAAGACATAAAAACACCAAAAACATCAACAACATTAAAAACATCAAAAATTTCAAAAACATCAATAACATCAAAAGCATCTAATCATCAAAAATATCAAAAACATCAAAAACATCATAAACATCAAAACATCAAAAACATCAAAAACATCAAAACATAAAAAATCTCAAAAACATCTAAACATCAAAACGTCAAAACCATTAAAAACATCAAAAACATCGAAAACATCAAAATATCAAAAACATCAAAACATCAAAACATCAAAAACATCATAAACATCAAAAAATCAAAAACATCAAAAACATCAATAACATCAAAAACACCAAAATCTTCAAAAAACATTAAAAACATCCAAACATTAAAAACATCAAAAACATCAAAAACATCAAGAACATCAAAAACATCAATAACACATAAAACATCAAAGGCATAAAAACACAAAAACATCAAAAACATCAAAAACATTAAAAACACCAAAAATTTCAAAACATCAATAACATCAAAAGCATCCAATCATCAAAAATATCAAAAACATCAAAAATATCAAAAACATCAAAACATCAAAACATCAAAACATCAAAAACATCCAAAAATCAAAAACATCAAAAACTTCAAAACATCAAAAACATCAAAAACATCAAAACATCAAGAACATCAAAAACATCAATAACATATAAAACATCAAAGGCATAAAAAACACCAAAAACATCAAAAACATCAAAAACATTAAAAACACCAAAAATTTCAAAAACATCAATAACATCAAAAGCATCCAATCATCAAAAAATATCAAAAACATCAAAATATCAAAAACATCAAAACATCAAAAACATCAAAAGATCAAAAACATCAAAATAATCAAAAAACATCATAAACATAAATAACATCAAAAACACCAAAATCTTCAAAAACATTAAAAACATCAAAAACATTAAAAACTTCAAAAACGTCAATAACATATAAAGCATCATAAATATAAAAAACAACAAAAACATCAAAAACTTCAAAAACGTCAAAAACATCAAAAACATCAAAAAATATCACAAACATCAAAACATCAAAACATCAAAACATCAAAAACATCAAAAAAATCAAAAACATCAAAAACATTAATAACATCAAAACACCAAAATCTTCAAAAACATTAAAAACATCAAAAACATCAAAAATTTCAAAACGTCAATAACATATAAAACATTATAAATATAAAAAAACAACAAAAACATCAAAAACATAAAAAACATCAAAAACATCAAAAATATCAAAAACATCAAAAGCATCAAAAACACCAAAAACATCAACAACATCAAAACATCAAAAACATCAAAACCTCAAAAACATCAAAAACATCTAAACATCATATCTTCAAAAACATCAAAAACATCAAAAACATCAAAAATATTAAAAACATCAAAAACATTAAAACATCAAAAACATAAAAACATCATAAAATCAAAAACATCAAACACATCAAAAACATCAAAATCAACAAAAAAATCAAAAACATCAAAAACATCAATAACATATAAAACATCAAAGACATAAAAAAACACCAAAAACATCAAAAACATCAAAAACATTAAAAACATCAAAAATTTCAAAAACATCAATAACATCAATAGCATCCAATCATCAAAAATATCAAAAACATCAAAAACATCATAAACATCAAAAACATCATAAACATCAAAAACATAAAAATCTCAAAAACATCGAAACGTCAAAACCATTAAAAATATCAAAACATCGAAAACATCAAAAATATCAAAAACATCAAAAACATCAAAACATCAAAAACACCAAAAACACCAAAAAATCAAAAACATCGAAAACACTAATAACATCAAAAACACCAAAATCTTCAAAAAACATTAAAAACATCAAAACATTAAAAACATCAAAAACATCAAAAACATCAAAAACATCAAAAACATCAATGACATATAAAACATCAAAGACATAAAAAACACCAAAAACAACAGAAACAGAAAAAACATCATAAAAAACATTAAAAACATCATAAACATCAAAAACATCAAAAATATCAAAAACATCAAAACATCAAAACATCAAAAACATCAAAAAAATCAAACACATCAAAAACATTAATAACATCAAAAACACCAAAATCTTTAAAAACATTAAAAACATCAAAACATTAAAAACACCAAAACATCAAAACATCAAAAACATCACAAAACATCATTAAAATATCAAAAACATCGAAAACATCAAAAATATTAAAAACATCAAAACATCAAAGACATTAAAACATCAAAAACATTATAAACTTGAAAAACTTCAAAAACATCAAAACATCAAAAACGTCAAAAACATTAAAAACATCAAAACATCAAAACATCAAAATATCAAAACATCAAAAACATCAAAACATTAAAAACATCAAAAACATCAATAACATATAAAACACCAAAACACCAAAAACATCAAAAAGATCAAAACATCAAAAACATCTACACATCAAAACCTCAAAAACATCAAATACATCGAAAACATAAAAACATCACAAACATAAAAACACCAGAAACACCAAAAACACCAAAAACATCAAAAACATCAAAAACATCAAAACATCAAAACATCAAAAAATCAAAGACATCAAAAACATCAAAAACATCAAAAACATCAAAAACATCAAAAACATCAAAATATCAAAAATATCAAAAACATCAAAAACATCAAAACATCAAAACATCAAAAACATCAAAAAACATCAAAACATAAAAAACATAAAAACACCAAAAACACCAAAAAAATCAAAATCATCAAAAACATCAAAACATCTAAACATTAAAAACATCAAAAACATCATAAAATGAAAAACATCAAAAACATCAAAAACATCAAAAACATCAAAGACATCAAAAACATCAAAAAAATTAAAGACATCAAAAACATCACAAACATCAGAAACATCAAAAACATCAAAAAGCATCCAATCATCAAAAATATCAAAACATCAAAACATAAAAAATCTCAAAAACACCTAAACATCGAAACGTCAAAAACATTAAAAATATCAAAAACATCGAAAACATCAAAAATATCAAAAACATCAATACATCAAAAACATCAAAACATCAAAAACATCAAAAAAATCAAAAACATCAAAAACATGAAAAACATCAAAAACATCAAAACATCAAAAACATCAAAACATAAAAAATCTCAAAAACATCAAAATATCGAAACGTCAAAAACATTAAAAATATCAAAAACATCAAAAATATCAAAAACGTCAAAACATCACAAACATCAAAAACATCAAAAACTTCAAAAACATCTAAAAATCGAAACGTCAAAAACATTAAAAATATTAAAAACATCAAAACACCAAAAACATCTAAACATCAAAACCTCAAAAACATCAAATACATCGAAAACATAGAAAACATCAAAAACATCAAAAACATCAAAAACATCAAAAGCATCAAAAACATCAAAAACATCAAAATCATCAAAATCATAAAAACACCAAAAACATCAAAAACATCCAAAACATCAAAACATCAAAAACATCAAAATCAAAGACATCAAAAACATCAAAAAACATCAAAAATATCAAAAACATCAAAAACATCATAAAATCCAAAACATCAAAAACATCAAAAACATCAAAAATATCAAAAACATCAAAAACAGCAAAAACATCAAAAACATCAAAAACATCAAAAACATCAAAAACATCAAAAACATCAAAAACATCAAAAACATCAAAACATCAAAACATCAAAAACATTAAAAACATCAAAAACATCAAAACATCAAAAACATCAAAAACATCAAAAACATCAAAACATCAAAATCATCAAAAACATAAAAAACATCAAAACACCAAAATATCAAAAACATCAAAAAAATTAAAAACATTAAAAACATCAAAAAATCAAAGACATCAAAAACATCAAAACATCAAAATATCAAAAACATCAAAACATCAAAAACATCATAAAATCCAAAACATCAAAAAACATCAAAAACATCAAAAATATCAAAAACATCAAAAACATCAAAAACATCAAAAACATCAAAAACATGAAAAACATCAAAAACATCAAAAACATCAAAAACATCAAAAACATCAAAAACATCAAAAACACCAAAAACATCAAAAACATCAAAAACATAAAAAACATCAAAACATCAAAGACATCAAAACATCAAAACATCAAAAACATCAAAACATCAAAACATCAAAAACATCAAAAATATCAAAATATCAAAAACATCAAAACATTAAAAACATCAAAACATCAAAAACATCAAAAACATCAATAACATAAAAAACATAAAAAACACCAAAAACACCAAAAAAAATCAAAATCATCAAAAACATCAAAAACATCTAAACATTAAAAACATCAAAAACATCATAAAATGAAAAAACATCAAAATCATCAAAAACATCAAAAACATTAAAAACAACAAAAACATCAAAAACATCAAAAACATCAAAACATCAAAGACATCAAAAACATCAAAAACATCAAAAAATTAAAGACATCAAAAACATCAAAAACATCAGAAACATCAAAAACATCAAAAACATCAAAACATCAAAAGCATCCAATCATCAAAAATATCAAAACATCAAAACATAAAAATCTCAAAAACACCTAAACATCGAAACGTCAAAAACATTAAAAATATCAAAAACATCGAAAACATCAAAAATATCAAAAACATCAAAACATCAAAAACATCAAAACATCAAAAACATCAAAAAAATCAAAAACATCAAAAACATCAAAACATCAAAATCATCAAAAACATAAAAAACATCAAAAACACCAAAAATATCAAAAACATCAAAAAAATTAAAAACATTAAAACATCAAAAAAATCAAAGACATCAAAAACATCAAAAACATCAAAAACATCAAAAACATCAAAAACATCAAAAACATCATAAAATCCAAAACATCAAAAACATCAAAAACATCAAAAATATCAAAAACATCAAAAACATCAAAAACATCAAAAACATCAAAAACATCAAAAACATCAAAAACATCAAAAACATCAAAAACATCAAAAACACCAAAAACATCAAAAACATCAAAAAAATAAAAAACATCAAAAACATCAAAGACATCAAAAACATCAAAAACATCAAAAACATCAAAAACATCAAAAAACATCAAAAACATCAAAAATATCAAAATATCAAAAACATCAAAACATTAAAAACATCAAAACATCAAAAACATCAAAAACATCAATAACATAAAAAACATAAAAAACACCAAAAACACCAAAAAATCAAAATCATCAAAAACATCAAAAACATCTAAACATTAAAAACATCAAAAACATCATAAAATGAAAAACATCAAAATCATCAAAAAACATCAAAAACATTAAAACAACAAAAACATCAAAAACATCAAAAACATCAAAAACATCAAAGACATCAAAAACATCAAAAACATCAAAAAATTAAAGACATCAAAAACATCAAAACATCAGAAACATCAAAACATCAAAAACATCAAAAACATCAAAAGCATCCAATCATCAAAAAATATCAAAACATCAAAACATAAAAAATCTCAAAAACACCTAAACATCGAAACGTCAAAACATTAAAAATATCAAAAACATCGAAAACATCAAAAATATCAAAAACATCAAAACATCAAAAACATCAAAACATCAAAAACATCAAAAAATCAAAAACATCAAAACATCAAAAACATCAAAAACATCAAAACATCAAAACATAAAAATCTCAAAAACATCTAAATATCGAAACGTCAAAAACATTAAAAATATCAAAAACATCAAAAATATCAAAAACGTCAAAACATCACAAACATCAAAAACATCAAAAACTTCAAAAACATCTAAAAATCGAAACGTCAAAAACATTAAAAATATCAAAAACATCAAAACACCAAAAACATCTAAACATCAAAACCTCAAAAACATCAAATACATCGAAAACATAGAAAACATCAAAAACATCAAAAACATCAAAAACATCAAAAACATCAAAAAGCATCAAAAACATCAAAAACATCAAAATCATCAAAATCATAAAAAACACCAAAAACATCAAAAACATCAAAAACATCCAAAACATCAAAAACATCAAAAACATCAAAACATCAAAACATCAAAAACATCAAAAACTTCAAAAACATCAAAATCATCAAAAACATCAAAAACACCAAAAATATCAAAAACATCAAAAAAATTAAAAACATTAAAAACATCAAAAAATCAAAGACATCAAAACATCAAAAACATCAAAATATCAAAAACATCAAAAACATCATAAAATCAAAACATCAAAAACATCAAAAATATCAAAAACATCAAAAACATCAAAAACATCAAAAACATCAAAACATCAAAAACATCAAAAACATCAAAAACATCAAAAACATCAAAACATCAAAAACATCAAAAACATCAAAAACATCAAAACATCAAAACATCAAAAACATCAAAAACATCAAAACATCAAAAAACATCAAAAACATCAAAAACATCAAAAACATCAAAACATCAAAAACATCAAAACATCAAAAACATTAAAAACATCAAAAACATCTAAACATCAAAACATCAAAACATCAAAAACATCAAAACATCAAAAACATCAAAAACATCAAAAATATCAAAAATATCAAAAACATCAAAAACATTAAAATATTAAAAACATTTAATCATCAAAAATATCAAAAACATCAAAAACATCATAAACATCAAAAACATCATAAACATCAAAAACATAAAAATCTCAAAAAACATCGAAACGTCAAAACCATTAAAAATATCAAAAACATCGAAAACATCAAAAATATCAAAAACATCAAAACATCAAAACATCAAAAACACCAAAAACACCAAAAAAATCAAAAACATCGAAAACACTAATAACATCAAAAACACCAAAATCTTCAAAAACATTAAAAACATCAAAACATTAAAAACATCAAAAACATCAAAAACATCAAAAACATCAAAACATCAATGACATATAAAACATCAAAGACATAAAAAACACCAAAAACAACAGAAACAGAAAAACATCATAAAAAACATTAAAAACATCATAAACATCAAAAACATCAAAAATATCAAAAAACATCAAAACATCAAAACATCAAAAACATCAAAAAAATCAAACACATCAAAAACATTAATAACATCAAAAACACCAAAATCTTTAAAAACATTAAAAACATCAAAACATTAAAAACACCAAAACATCAAAAACATCAAAAACATCACAAAACATCATTAAAATATCAAAAACATCGAAAACATCAAAAATATTAAAAACATCAAAACATCAAAGACATTAAAACATCAAAAACATCAAATACATCGAAAACATAAAAAACATCAAAAACATCAAAATCATCAAAACATCAAAAACATCAATAACATATAAAACATATAAAACATTAAAAACATAAAAAACACCAAAAACATCAAAAACATCCAAAACATCAAAAACATTATAAACTTGAAAAACTTCAAAAACATCAAAACATCAAAAACGTCAAAAACATTAAAAACATCAAAACATCAAAAACATCTAAACATCAAAATATCAAACATCAAAAACATCAAAAACATTAAAAACATCAAAACATCAATAACATATAAAACACCAAAAACATCAAAAAGATCAAAACATCAAAAACATCTACACATCAAAACCTCAAAAACATCAAATACATCGAAAACATAAAAAACATCACAAACATAAAAAACACCAGAAACACCAAAAACACCAAAAACATCAAAAACATCAAAAACATCAAAAACATCAAAAACATCAAAAACATCAAAAAATCAAAGACATCAAAAACATCAAAAACATCAAAAACATCAAAAACATCAAAAACATCAAAAATATCAAAAATATCAAAAACATCAAAAACATCAAAACATCAAAACATCAAAAACATCAAAAACATCAAAAACATAAAAAACATAAAAAACACCAAAAACACCAAAAAAATCAAAATCATCAAAAACATCAAAAACATCTAAACATTAAAAACATCAAAAACATCATAAAATGAAAAACATCAAAAACATCAAAAACATCAAAAACATCAAAGACATCAAAAACATCAAAAAATTAAAGACATCAAAAAATCACAAACATCAGAAACATCAAAAACATCAAAAGCATCCAATCATCAAAATATCAAAACATCAAAACATAAAAATCTCAAAACACCTAAACATCGAAACGTCAAAAACATTAAAAATATCAAAAACATCGAAAACATCAAAAATATCAAAAACATCAATACATCAAAAACATCAAAACATCAAAAACATCAAAAAAATCAAAAACATCAAAAACATGAAAAACATCAAAAACATCAAAACATCAAAAACATCAAAACATAAAAAATCTCAAAAACATCAAAATATCGAAACGTCAAAAACATTAAAAATATCAAAAACATCAAAAATATCAAAAACGTCAAAACATCACAAACATCAAAAATATCAAAAACTTCAAAAACATCTAAAAATCGAAACGTCAAAAAACATTAAAAATATTAAAAACATCAAAACACCAAAAACATCTAAACATCAAAACCTCAAAAACATCAAATACATCGAAAACATAGAAAACATCAAAACATCAAAAACATCAAAAACATCAAAAACATCAAAAGCATCAAAAACATCAAAAACATCAAAATCATCAAAATCATAAAAACACCAAAAACATCAAAAACATCCAAAACATCAAAAACATCAAAAACATCAAAAAATCAAAGACATCAAAAACATCAAAAACATCAAAAATATCAAAAACATCAAAACATCATAAAATCCAAAACATCAAAAACATCAAAATATCAAAACATCAAAAACAGCAAAAACATCAAAAACATCAAAAACATCAAAAACATCAAAAACATCAAAAACATCAAAAACATCAAAAACATCAAAACATCAAAAACATCAAAACATCAAAAACATTAAAAACATCAAAAACATCAAAACATCAAAAACATCAAAAACATCAAAACATCAAAATCATCAAAAACATAAAAACATCAAAAACACCAAAAATATCAAAAACATCAAAAAAATTAAAAACATTAAAAACATCAAAAAAATCAAAGACATCAAAAACATCAAAAACATCAAAAATATCAAAAACATCAAAAACATCAAAAACATCATAAAATCCAAAACATCAAAAACATCAAAAACATCAAAAATATCAAAACATCAAAAACATCAAAAACATCAAAAACATCAAAAACATCAAAAACATCAAAAACATCAAAACATCAAAAACATCAAAAACATCAAAACATCAAAAACATCAAAACATCAAAAACATCAAAAACATCAAAAACATCAAAAACATCAAAAACATCAAAAACATCAAAAACACCAAAAACATCAAAAACATCAAAAACATAAAAACATCAAAAACATCAAAGACATCAAAAACATCAAAAACATCAAAAACATCAAAAACATCAAAAACATCAAAAAAACATCAAAAACATCAAAAAATATCAAAAATATCAAAAACATCAAAACATTAAAAACATCAAAACATCAAAAACATCAAAAAACATCAATAACATAAAAAACATAAAAAACACCAAAAACACCAAAAAATCAAAATCATCAAAAACATCAAAAACATCTAAACATTAAAAACATCAAAAACATCATAAAATGAAAAACATCAAAATCATCAAAAACATCAAAAACATTAAAACAACAAAAACATCAAAACATCAAAAACATCAAAAACATCAAAGACATCAAAAACATCAAAAACATCAAAAATTAAAGACATCAAAAACATCAAAAACATCAGAAACATCAAAACATCAAAACATCAAAAACATCAAAAGCATCCAATCATCAAAAATATCAAAACATCAAAACATAAAAAATCTCAAAAACACCTAAACATCGAAACGTCAAAAACATTAAAAATATCAAAACATCGAAAACATCAAAAATATCAAAAACATCAAAACATCAAAAACATCAAAACATCAAAAACATCAAAAAAATCAAAAACATCAAAAACATCAAAACATCAAAATCATCAAAAACATAAAAAACATCAAAAACACCAAAAATATCAAAAACATCAAAAAAATTAAAAACATTAAAAACATCAAAAAATCAAAGACATCAAAAACATCAAAAACATCAAAAATATCAAAAACATCAAAAACATCAAAAACATCATAAAATCAAAACATCAAAAACATCAAAAACATCAAAAAATATCAAAAACATCAAAAACATCAAAAACATCAAAAACATCAAAAACATCAAAAACATCAAAAACATCAAAAACATCAAAACATCAAAACATCAAAACATCAAAAACACCAAAAACATCAAAAACATCAAAAAAATAAAAAACATCAAAACATCAAAAACATCAAAAACATCAAAAACATCAAAACATCAAAAACATCAAAAAACATCAAAAACATCAAAAATATCAAAAATATCAAAACATCAAAACATTAAAAACATCAAAAACATCAAAACATCAAAAACATCAAAAACATAAAAACATAAAAAACAAAAACAAAAAAATCAAAATCATCAAAAAACATCAAAAACATCTAAACATTAAAAACATCAAAACATCATAAAATGAAAAACATCAAAATCATCAAAACATCAAAACATTAAAAACAACAAAAACATCAAAAACATCAAAACATCAAAAACATCAAAGACATCAAAAACATCAAAAACATCAAAAAATTAAAGACATCAAAAACATCAAAACATCAGAAACATCAAAAACATCAAAAACATCAAAAACATCAAAAGCATCCAATCATCAAAAATATCAAAACATCAAAACATAAAAAATCTCAAAAACACCTAAACATCGAAAAAACACCAAAAATATCAAAACATCAAAAAATTAAAAACATTAAAAACATCAAAAAATCAAAGACATCAAAAACATCAAAAACATCAAAAATATCAAAAACATCAAAACATCAAAAACATCATAAAATCCAAAACATCAAAACATCAAAAACATCAAAAATATCAAAACATCAAAAACATCAAAAACATCATAAAATCCAAAACATCAAAAACATCAAAAACATCAAAAATATCAAAAACATCAAAAACATCAAAAACATCAAAAACATCAAAAACATCAAAAACATCAAAAACATCAAAAACATCAAAAACATCAAAAACATCAAAAACACCAAAAACATCAAAAACATCAAAAAAATAAAAACATCAAAAACATCAAAAACATCAAAAACATCAAAAACATCAAAAACATCAAAAACATCAAAAACATCAAAAACATCAAAAATATCAAAAATATCAAAAACATCAAAACATTAAAAACATCAAAACATCAAAAACATCAAAAACATCAATAACATAAAAAACATAAAAAACACCAAAAACACCAAAAAAATCAAAATCATCAAAAACATCAAAAACATCTAAACATTAAAAACATCAAAAACATCATAAAATGAAAAACATCAAAATCATCAAAAACATCAAAACATTAAAAACAACAAAAACATCAAAAACATCAAAAACATCAAAAACATCAAAGACATCAAAAACATCAAAAACATCAAAAAATTAAAGACATCAAAACATCAAAAACATCAGAAACATCAAAAACATCAAAAACATCAAAAACATCAAAAGCATCCAATCATCAAAAATATCAAAACATCAAAACATAAAAAATCTCAAAAACACCTAAACATCGAAACGTCAAAAACATTAAAAATATCAAAAACATCGAAAACATCAAAAATATCAAAAACATCAAAACATCAAAACATCAAAACATTAAAAACATCAAAACATCAAAAACATCAAAACATCAATAACATAAAAAACATAAAAACACCAAAAACACCAAAAAAATCAAAATCATCAAAAACATCAAAAACATCTAAACATTAAAAACATCAAAAACATCATAAAATGAAAAACATCAAAATCATCAAAAACATCAAAAACATTAAAAACAACAAAAACATCAAAAACATCAAAAACATCAAAAACATCAAAGACATCAAAAACATCAAAAACATCAAAAAATTAAAGACATCAAAAACATCAAAAACATCAGAAACATCAAAAACATCAAAAACATCAAAAACATCAAAAGCATCCAATCATCAAAAATATCAAAACATCAAAACATAAAAAATCTCAAAAACACCTAAACATCGAAAAAACACCAAAAATATCAAAAACATCAAAAAAATTAAAAACATTAAAAACATCAAAAAATCAAAGACATCAAAAACATCAAAAACATCAAAATATCAAAAACATCAAAACATCAAAAACATCATAAAATCCAAAACATCAAAAACATCAAAAACATCAAAAATATCAAAAACATCAAAACATCAAAAACATCATAAAATCCAAAACATCAAAAACATCAAAAACATCAAAATATCAAAAACATCAAAAACATCAAAAACATCAAAAACATCAAAAACATCAAAAACATCAAAAACATCAAAAACATCAAAAACATCAAAAACACCAAAAACATCAAAAACATCAAAAAAATAAAAAACATCAAAAACATCAAAGACATCAAAACATCAAAAACATCAAAAACATCAAAAACATCAAAAAACATCAAAAAACATCAAAATATCAAAAATATCAAAAACATCAAAACATTAAAAACATCAAAACATCAAAAACATCAAAAACATCAATAACATAAAAACATAAAAAACACCAAAAACACCAAAAAAATCAAAATCATCAAAAACATCAAAACATCTAAACATTAAAAAACATCAAAACATCATAAAATGAAAAACATCAAAATCATCAAAAACATCAAAAACATTAAAAACAACAAAAACATCAAAAACATCAAAAACATCAAAAACATCAAAGACATCAAAAACATCAAAAACATCAAAAAATTAAAGACATCAAAAACATCAAAAACATCAGAAACATCAAAACATCAAAAACATCAAAAACATCAAAAGCATCCAATCATCAAAAATATCAAAACATCAAAACATAAAAAATCTCAAAAACACCTAAACATCGAAACGTCAAAAACATTAAAAATATCAAAAACATCGAAAACATCAAAAATATCAAAAACATCAAAACATCAAAAACATCAAAACATCAAAACATCAAAAAATCAAAAACATCAAAAACATCAAAAACATCAAAAACATCAAAACATCAAAACATAAAAATCTCAAAAACATCTAAATATCGAAACGTCAAAAACATTAAAAATATCAAAAACATCAAAAATATCAAAAACGTCAAAACATCACAAACATCAAAAACATCAAAAACTTCAAAAACATCTAAAAATCGAAACGTCAAAAACATTAAAAATATCAAAAACATCAAAACACCAAAAACATCTAAACATCAAAACCTCAAAAACATCAAATACATCGAAAACATAGAAAACATCAAAACATCAAAACATCAAAAACATCAAAAACATCAAAAGCATCAAAAACATCAAAAACATCAAAATCATCAAAATCATAAAAAACACCAAAAACATCAAAAACATCAAAAACATCCAAAACATCAAAAACATCAAAAACATCAAAAACATCAAAAACATCAAAAACATCAAAAACATCAAAAACATCAAAAACATCAAAAACATCAAAAACATCAAAAACACCAAAAATATCAAAAACATCAAAAACATCAAAAACATCAAAAACATCCAAAACATCAAAACATCAAAAACATCAAAAACATCAAAAATATCAAAAACATCAAAAACTTCATAAAATCCAAAACATCAAAAACATCAAAAATATCAAAAACATCAAAACATCAAAACATCAAAAACATCAAAAACATCAAAAACATCAAAAACATCAAAAACATCAAAAACATCAAAACATCAAAACATCAAAACATCAAAAACATCAAAAACATCAAAAACATCAAAAACCTCAAAAACATCAAAACATCAAAACATCAAAAAACATCAAAACATCAAAAACATTAAAAACATCAAAAACATCTAAACATCAAAACATCAAAACATCAAAAACATCAAAAAACATCAAAAACATCAAAAACATCAAAAATATCAAAAATATCAAAAACATCAAAAACATTAAAATATTAAAAACATTTAAACATCAAAACATAAAAACATCATAAAATCATAAACATCAAAAACATCAAAATCATCAAAAACTTCAAAAACATCAATAACACATAAAACATCAAAGACATAAAAAACACCAAAAACATCAATAACATATAAAACATCAAAACCATAAGAAAAACCAAAAACATCATAAACATCAAAAACATCAAAAACATCACAATCATCAGAAACATCAATAACATCAAAAACATCAAAAACTTCAAAAACGTCAATAACATATAAAACATCAAAAACATAAAAACATTAAAAACTTCAAAAAATCAGAGATATCAAAAACATCAAAAACATCAAAACCTCAAAAACATCTAAAACATTAAAAACATCAAAACATCAAAAACATCTAAACATCAAAACATCAAAACATCAAAAACATCAAAACATCAAAAACTTCAAAACATCAATAACACATAAAACATCAAAGACATAAAAAACACCAAAAACATCAATAACATATAAAACATCAAAACCATAAGAAAAACCAAAAACATCATAAACATCAAAAACATCAAAAACATCACAATCATCAGAAACATCAATAACATCAAAACATCAAAAACTTCAAAACGTCAATAACATATAAAACATCAAAAACATAAAAACATTAAAAACTTCAAAAAAATCAGAGATATCAAAACATCAAAAACATCAAAACCTCAAAAACATCTAAAACATTAAAAACATCAAAACATCAAAAACATCTAAACATCAAAACATCAAAACATCAAAACATCAAAAACATCAAAAACATCAAAAATATCAAAAATATCAAAAACATCAAAAACATTAAAACATTAAAAACATTTAAACATCAAAAACATCATAAAATCATAAACATCAAAAACATCAAAATCATCAAAAACTTCAAAAACATCAATAACACATAAAACATCAAAGACATAAAAAACACCAAAAACATCAAAAACATTAAAAACATCAAAAATTTCAAAAACATCAATAACATCAAAAGCATCCAATCATCAAAAATATCAAAAACATCAAAAACATCATAAACATCAAAATATCAAAAACATCAAAAACATCAAAACATAAAAAATCTCAAAAACATCTAAACATCGAAACGTCAAAACCATTAAAAATATCAAAAATATCGAAAACATCAAAAATATCAAAAACATCAAAAACATCAAAACATCAAAAACATCAAAAAAATCAAAAACATTAATAACATCAAAAACACCGAAATCTTCAAAAACATTAAAAACATCAAAACATTAAAAACATCAAAACATCAAAAACATCAAAAACATCAAAATATCAAAAATATCAAAACATCAAAACATCAAAAACATCAAAAACATCAAAACATCAAAAACTTCTAAACATCAAAACATTGAAAACATCAAAAACATCAAAAACATCAAAAACATCAAAAACATTAAAACATTAAAAACATCATAAAATCAAAAACATCAAAAACATCAAAACATCGAAAACATCAAAATCATCAAAAACATCAATAACATATAAAAACATAAAAAACACCAAAAACATCAACAACATTAAAAACATCAAAAATTTCAAAAACATCAATAACATCAAAAGCATCTAATCATCAAAAATATCAAAAACATCAAAAACATCATAAACATCAAAACATCAAAAACATCAAAAACATCAAAACATAAAAAAATCTCAAAAACATCTAAACATCAAAACGTCAAAACCATTAAAAACATCAAAAACATCGAAAACATCAAAAATATCAAAAACATCAAAACATCAAAACATCAAAAACATCATAAACATCAAAAAAATCAAAAACATCAAAAACATCAAAAACATCAAAAACACCAAAATCTTCAAAAACATTAAAAACATCAAAACATTAAAAACATCAAAAACATCAAAAACATCAAAAACATCAAGAACATCAAAAACATCAATAACACATAAAACATCAAAGGCATAAAAAACACAAAAACATCAAAAACATCAAAAACATTAAAAACACCAAAAATTTCAAAAACATCAATAACATCAAAAGCATCCAATCATCAAAAATATCAAAAACATCAAAAATATCAAAAACATCAAAACATCAAAAACATCAAAACATCAAAAACATCCAAAAAATCAAAAACATCAAAAACATTAATAACATCAAAAACACCAAAATCTTCAAAAACATTAAAAACATCAAAAATTTCAAAAACGTCAATAACATATAAAACATCATAAATATAAAAACAACAAAAACATCAAAAACATCAAAAATATCAAAAACATCAAAAGCATCAAAAACACCAAAAACATCCTAAACATCAAAACATCAATAACATCAAAACCTCAAAACATCAAAAACATCTAAACATCAAAACTTCAAAAACATCAAAAAACATCAAAAACATCAAAAATATTAAAAACATCAAAAACATTAAAACATTAAAAACATTAAAACATCAAAAACATAAAAACATCATAAAATCAAAAACATCAAACACATCAAGAACATCAAAATCATCAAAAAAATCAAAAACATCAAAAACATCAATAACATATAAAACATCAAAGACATAAAAAACACCAAAAACATCAAAAACATCAAAAACATTAAAAACATCAAAAATTTTAAAAACATCAATAACATCAAAAGCATCCAATCATCAAAAATATCAAAAACATCAAAAACATCATAAACATCAAAACATCAAAAACATCAAAAACATAAAAAATCTCAAAAACATCGAAACGTCAAAACCATTAAAAATATCAAAAACATCGAAAACATCAAAAATATCAAAAACATCAAAACATCATAAACATCAAAACATCAAAAACACCAAAAAATCAAAAACATCAAAAACATTAATAACATCAAAAACACCAAAATCTTCAAAAACATTAAAAACATCAAAACATTAAAAACATCAAAACATCAAAAACATCAAAAATATCAATAACATATAAAACATCAAAGACATAAAAAACACCAAAAACAACAGAAACAGAAAAAACATCACAAAAACATTAAAAACATCATAAACATCAAAAACATCAAAAATATCAAAAACATCAAAAACATCAAAAACATTAATAACATCAAAAACACCAAAATCTTCAAAAACATTAAAAACATCAAAACATTAAAAACACCAAAACATCAAAAACATCAAAAACATCAAAACATCAAAAACATCAAAAACATCAAAAACATCAAAAACATCAAAAAACATCAAAAACATCAAAAGATCAAAAACATTAAAAACATCAAAAACATCACAAACATCAAAAACATCAAGAACATCAAAAACATCAAAAACATCATAAACATCAAAACATCAAAACATCAAAACATAAAAAATCTCAAAAACATCGAAACGTCAAAACCATTAAAAATATCAAAAACATCGAAAACATCAAAAACATCAAAAATATTAAAAACCCCAAAAATTTCAAAACATCAATAACATCAAAAGCATCCAATCATCAAAAATATCAAAAACATCAAAAATATCAAAAAACATCAAAACATCAAAAACATCAAAAGATCAAAAACATCAAAAAAATCAAAAACATCAAAAACATTAATAACATCAAAAACACCAAAATCTTCAAAAACATTAAAAACATCAAAAACTTCAAAAACGTCAATAACATATAAAGCATCATAAATATAAAAAACAACAAAAACATCAAAAACTTCAAAAACTTCAAAAACATCAAAAACATCAAAAACATCAAAAACATCAAGAACATCAAAAACATCAATAACATATAAAACATCAAAGGCATAAAAAACACCAAAAACATCAAAACATCAAAAACATTAAAAACACCAAAAATTTCAAAAACATCAATAACATCAAAAGCATCCAATCATCAAAAATATCAAAAACATCAAAAATATCAAAACATCAAAAACATCAAAAGATCAAAAACATCAAAATAATCAAAAACATCATAAACATAAATAACATCAAAAACATCAAAAACATCAAAAACATCAAAAACATCAAAAACATCAAAAACATCAAAAACATCAAAAACATCAAAAACATCAAAAACATCAAAACATCAAAAACATCAAAACATCAAAAACATTAAAAACATCAAAAACATCTAAACATCAAAACATCAAAACATCAAAAACATCAAAAACATCAAAAACATCAAAAACATCAAAATATCAAAAATATCAAAAACATCAAAAACATTAAAATATTAAAAACATTTAAACATCAAAAAACATAAAAACATCATAAAATCATAAACATCAAAAACATCAAAATCATCAAAAACTTCAAAACATCAATAACACATAAAACATCAAAGACATAAAAAACACCAAAAACATCAATAACATATAAAACATCAAAACCATAAGAAAAACCAAAAACATCATAAACATCAAAAACATCAAAAACATCACAATCATCAGAAACATCAATAACATCAAAAACATCAAAACTTCAAAACGTCAATAACATATAAAACATCAAAAACATAAAAACATTAAAAACTTCAAAAAATCAGCGATATCAAAAACATCAAAAACATCAAAACCTCAAAAACATCTAAAACATTAAAAACATCAAAACATCAAAAACATCTAAACATCAAAACATCAAAACATCAAAAACATCAAAAACATCAAAAATATCAAAAATATCAAAAACATCAAAAACATTAAAACATTAAAAACATTTAAACATCAAAAACATCATAAAATCATAAACATCAAAAACATCAAAATCATCAAAAACTTCAAAAACATCAATAACACATAAAACATCAAAGACATAAAAAACACCAAAAACATCAAAAACATTAAAAACATCAAAAATTTCAAAAACATCAATAACATCAAAAGCATCCAATCATCAAAAATATCAAAAACATCATAAACATCAAAATATCAAAAACATCAAAAACATCAAAACATAAAAAATCTCAAAAACATCTAAACATCGAAACGTCAAAACCATTAAAAATATCAAAAACATCGAAAACATCAAAAATATCAAAAACATCAAAAACATCAAAACATCAAAAACATCAAAAAAATCAAAAACATTAATAACATCAAAAACACCGAAATCTTCAAAAACATTAAAAACATCAAAACATTAAAAACATCAAAACATCAAAAACATCAAAAACATCAAAAATATCAAAAATATCAAAACATCAAAACATCAAAAACATCAAAAACATCAAAACATCAAAAACTTCTAAACATCAAAACATTGAAAACATCAAAAACATCAAAAACATCAAAAACATCAAAAACATTAAAACATTAAAAACATCATAAAATCAAAAACATCAAAAACATCAAAAACATCGAAAACATCAAAATCATCAAAAACATCAATAACATATAAAAGACATAAAAAACACCAAAAACATCAACAACATTAAAAACATCAAAAATTTCAAAAACATCAATAACATCAAAAGCATCTAATCATCAAAAATATCAAAAACATCAAAACATCATAAACATCAAAACATCAAAAACATCAAAAACATCAAAACATAAAAAATCTCAAAAACATCTAAACATCAGAACGTCAAAACCATTAAAAACATCAAAAACATCGAAAACATCAAAAATATCAAAAACATCAAAACATCAAAACATCAAAAACATCATAAACATCAAAAAAATCAAAAACATCAAAAACATCAATAACATCAAAAACACCAAAATCTTCAAAAACATTAAAAACATCAAAACATTAAAAACATCAAAAACATCAAAAACATCAAAAACATCAAGAACATCAAAAACATCAATAACACATAAAACATCAAAGGCATAAAAAACACAAAAAACATCAAAAACATCAAAACATTAAAAACACCAAAATTTCAAAACATCAATAACATCAAAAGCATCCAATCATCAAAAATATCAAAAACATCAAAAATATCAAAAACATCAAAACATCAAAAACATCAAAACATCAAAAACATCCAAAAAATCAAAAACATCAAAAACATTAATAACATCAAAAACACCAAAATCTTCAAAAACATTAAAAACATCAAAAATTTCAAAAACGTCAATAACATATAAAACATCATAAATATAAAAAACAACAAAAACATCAAAAACATCAAAAATATCAAAAACATCAAAAGCATCAAAACACCAAAAACATCCTAAACATCAAAACATCAATAACATCAAAACCTCAAAAACATCAAAAACATCTAAACATCAAAACTTCAAAAACATCAAAAAACATCAAAAACATCAAAAATATTAAAAACATCAAAAACATTAAAACATTAAAAACATTAAAACATCAAAAACATAAAAACATCATAAAATCAAAACATCAAACACATCAAGAACATCAAAATCATCAAAAAAATCAAAAACATCAAAAACATCAATAACATATAAAACATCAAAGACATAAAAAACACCAAAAACATCAAAAACATCAAAACATTAAAAACATCAAAAATTTTAAAAACATCAATAACATCAAAAGCATCCAATCATCAAAAATATCAAAAACATCAAAAACATCATAAACATCAAAACATCAAAAACATCAAAAACATAAAAATCTCAAAAACATCGAAAACATCAAAAATATCAAAAACATCAAAACATCATAAACATCAAAAACACCAAAAAAATCAAAAACATCAAAAACATTAATAACATCAAAAACACCAAAATCTTCAAAAACATTAAAAACATCAAAACATTAAAAACATCAAAACATCAAAAACATCAAAAATATCAATAACATATAAAACATCAAAGACATAAAAAACACCAAAAACAACAGAAACAGAAAAAACATCACAAAAAACATTAAAAACATCATAAACATCAAAAACATCAAAAATATCAAAAACATCAAAAACATCAAAACATTAATAACATCAAAAACACCAAAATCTTCAAAAACATTAAAAACATCAAAACATTAAAAACACCAAAACATCAAAAACATCAAAAACATCAAAAACATCAAAAACATCAAAAACATCAAAAACATCAAATGATCAAAAACATTAAAAACATCAAAAACATCACAAACATCAAAAACATCAAGAACATCAAAAACATCAAAAACATCAAAAACATCATAAACATCAAAACATCAAAAACATCAAAACATAAAAATCTCAAAAACATCGAAACGTCAAAACCATTAAAAATATTAAAAACCCCAAAAATTTCAAAAACATCAATAACATCAAAAGCATCCAATCATCAAAAATATCAAAAACATCAAAAATATCAAAAACATCAAAACATCAAAAACTTCAAAAGATCAAAAACATCAAAAAAATCAAAAACATCAAAAACATTAATAACATCAAAAACACCAAAATCTTCAAAAACATTAAAAACATCAAAAACTTCAAAAACGTCAATAACATATAAAGCATCATAAATATAAAAAACAACAAAAACATCAAAAACTTCAAAAACTTCAAAAACATCAAAAACATCAAAAACATCAAAAACATCAAGAACATCAAAAACATCAATAACATATAAAACATCAAAGGCATAAAAAACACCAAAAACATCAAAAACATCAAAAACATTAAAAACACCAAAAATTTCAAAAACATCAATAACATCAAAAGCATCCAATCATCAAAAATATCAAAAACATCAAAAATATCAAAAACATCAAAACATCAAAAACATCAAAAGATCAAAAACATCAAAATAATCAAAAACATCATAAACATAAATAACATCAAAAACACCAAAATCTTCAAAACATTAAAAACATCAAAAACATTAAAAACTTCAAAAACGTCAATAACATATAAAGCATCATAAATATAAAAAACAACAAAAACATCAAAAACTTCAAAAACGTCAAAAACATCAAAAACATCAAAAATATCAAAAACATCAAAACATCAAAAACATCAAAACATCAAAAACATCAAAAAATCAAAAACATTAATAACATCAAAAACACCAAAATCTTCAAAAACATTAAAAACATCAAAAACATCAAAAATTTCAAAAACTTCAATAACATATAAAACATTATAAATATAAAAAACAACAAAAACATCAAAAACATAAAAAACATCAAAAACATCAAAAATATCAAAAACATCAAAAGCATCAAAAACACCAAAAACATCAACAACATCAAAACATCAAAAACATCAAAACCTCAAAAACATCAAAAACATCTAAACATCATATCTTCAAAAACATCAAAAAACATCAAAAACATCAAAAATATTAAAAACATCAAAAACATTAAAACATCAAAAACATAAAAACATCATAAAATCAAAAACATCAAACACATCAAAAACATCAAAATCATCAAAAAAATCAAAAACATCAAAAACATCAATAACATATAAAACATCAAAGACATAAAAAAACACCAAAAACATCAAAAACATTAAAAACATCAAAAATTTCAAAAACATCAATAACATCAAAAGCATCCAATCATCAAAAATATCAAAAACATCAAAAACATCATAAACATCAAAACATCATAAACATCAAAAACATAAAAAATCTCAAAAACATCGAAACGTCAAAACCATTAAAAATATCAAAAACATCGAAAACATCAAAAATATCAAAATCATCAAAAACATCAAAACATCAAAAACACCAAAAACACCAAAAAAATCAAAAACATCGAAAACACTAATAACATCAAAAACACCAAAATCTTCAAAAACATTAAAAACATCAAAACATTAAAAACATCAAAACATCAAAAACATCAAAAACATCAATGACATATAAAACATCAAAGACATAAAAAACACCAAAAACAACAGAAACAGAAAAAACATCATAAAAAACATTAAAAACATCATAAACATCAAAAACATCAAAAATATCAAAAACATCAAAACATCAAAAACATCAAAAAAAATCAAACACATCAAAAACATTAATAACATCAAAACACCAAAATCTTTAAAAACATTAAAAACATCAAAACATTAAAAACACCAAAACATCAAAAACATCAAAACATCAAAAACATCACAAACATCATTAACATCGAAAACATCAAAAACATCAAAACATCAAAAACATCAAAAAATCAAAAATATCAAAACATCAAAAACATCAAAACATCAAAAACATCAAAACATAAAAAATCTCAAAAACATCGAAACGTCAAAACCATTAAAAATATCAAAAACATCGAAAACATCAAAAATATCAAAAACATCAAAACATCATAAACATAAAAACATCATAAAATCAAAAACATCAAACACATCAAAAACATCAAAATCATCAAAAACATCAAAAACATCAATAACATATAAAACATCAAAGACATAAAAAACACCAAAAACATTAAAAACATCAAAAATTTCAAAAACATCAATAACATCAAATCATCAAAAAACATCAAAAACATCAAAAATATTAAAAACATCAAAAACATTATTACATTAAAACATCAAAAACATAAAAACATCATAAAATCAAAAATATCAAACACATCAAAAATATCAAAAACATCAAAACATCAAAAACATCAAAACATCAAAAACATCAAAAAAATCAAAAATATTAAAAACATTAAAAACATTAAAACATCAAAAACATAAAAACATCATAAAATAAAAAACATCAAACACATCAAAAACATCAAAATCATCAAAATCATCAAAAACATTAAAAACATCAATAACATATAAAACATCAAAGACATAAAAAACACCAAAAACATCAAAAACATTAAAAACATCAAAAATTTCAAAAACATCAATAACATCAAATCATCAAAAAACATCAAAAACATCAAAAATATTAAAAACATCAAAAACATCAAAACATTAAAAACAACAAAACATCAAAAACATCAAAAACATCAAAAACATAAAAAACATAAAAAACACCAAAAACACCAAAAAATCAATATCATCAAAAACATCAAAAACATCTAAACATCAAAAACATCATAAAATGAAAAACATCAAAATCATCAAAAACATCAAAAACATTAAAAACATCAAAAACATCAAAAACATCAAAAACATCAAAAACATCAAAAACATCAAAAAATTAAAGACATCAAAAACATCAAAAACATCAGAAACATCAAAAACATCAAAAACATCAAAATATCAAAACATCAAAAACATCAACATCAATACCTCAAAAACATCAAAAAAACATCAACATCAAAACCTCAAAAACATCAAATAAATCGAAAACATTAAAAACATCAAAACATCAAAAACATCTAAACATCTAAACATCAAAACATGAAAACATCAAAACATCAAAACATCAAAACATCAAAACATCAAAACATCAAAACATCAAAACATCAAAAACATCAAAAACGTTATAAACTTCAAAAAACTTCAAAAACATCAAAACATCAAAACATCAAAACATCAAAAACGTCAATAACATTAAAAACATCAAAACATCAAAAACACCTAAACATCAAAACATCAAAACATCAAAAACATCAAAAACATTAAAAACATCAAAACACCAAAAACATCAAAAAGATCAAAACATCAAAAACATCTACACATCAAAACCTCAAAAACATCAAATACATCGAAAACATAAAAAACATCACAAACATAAAAAACACCAGAAACACCAAAAATATCAAAAACATCAAAAACATTGAAAACATCAATAAATCAAAGACATCAAAAACATCAAAAACATCAAAAACATCAAAAACATCAAAAACATCAAAAACATCAAAAATATCAAAAACATCAATAACATCAAAAACATCAACATCAAAAACATCAAAACATCAAAAACATCTAAACATCAAAACATCAAAACATCAAAACATCAAAAACATCAAAAACATCAAAAACATCAAAACATTAACAACATCAAAAACATAAAAACATCATAAACACCAAAAACATCAAAAACATCAAAAACATCAAAACATCAAAAACATCAAAAACATCAAAAACATTAAAAACATCAAAAAATAAAAAACATCAAAAATTTCAAAAACATCGATAACATCAAAAGCATCCAATCATCAAAAATATCAAAACATCAAAAACATCAAAACATAAAAAATTAAAAAAAAAAACCTAAACATCGAAACGTCAAAAACATTAAAAATATCAAAAACATCGAAAACATCAAAAATATCAAAAACATCAAAACATCAAAAACATCAAAACATCAAAAACATCAAAAAAATCAAAAACATCAAAAACATGAAAAACATCAAAAACAGCAAAACATCAAAAACATCAAAACATAAAAAATCTCAAAAACATCTAAATATCGAATCGTCAAAAACATTAAAAATATCAAAAACATCAAAAATATCAAAAACGTCAAAACATCACAAACATCAAAAACATCAAAACTTCAAAAACATCTAAATATCGAAACGTCAAAAACATTAAAAATATCAAAAACATCAAAACATCAAAAACATCTAAACATCAAAACCTCAAAAACATCAAATACATCGAAAACATAGAAAACATCAAAAACATCAAAAACATCAAAAACATCAAAAACATCAAAAACATCAAAAACATCAAAAGCATCAAAAACATCAAAAACATCAATATCATCAAAATCATAAAAAACACCAAAAACATCAAAAACATCAAAAACATCAAAAACATCCAAAACATCAAAAACATCAAAAACATTATAAACTTCAAAACTTCAAAAACATCAAAACATCAAAACATCAAAACATCAAAAACGTCAATAACATTAAAAACATCAAAACATCAAAAACATCTAAACATCAAAACATCAAAAACATCAAAAATATCAAAAATATCAAAAACATCAAAAACATTTAAACATCAAAAACACAAAAATTTCATAAAATCATAATCATCAAAAACATCAAAATCATCAAAAACTTCAAAAACATCAATAACACATAAAACATCAAAGACATAAAAAACACCAAAAACATCAATAACATTTAAAACATCAAAACCATAAGAAAAACCAAAAACATCAAAAACATCAATAACATCAAAAACACCAAAATCTTCAAAAACATTAAAAACATCAAAACATTAAAAACATCAAAACATCAAGAACATCAAAAACATCAATAACACATAAAACATCAAAGGCATAAAAACACCAAAAACATCAAAAACATTAAAAACACCAAAAATTTTAAAAACATCAATAACATCAAAAGCATCCAATCATCAAAAATATCAAAAACATCAAAAATATCAAAAACATCAAAACATCAAAAACATCAAAACATCAAAAACATCAAAAAAATCAAAAACATCAAAAACATTAATAACATCAAAAACACCAAAATCTTCAAAAACATTAAAAACATCAAAAATTTCAAAAACGTCAATAACATATAAAACATCATATATATAAAAAAACAACAAAAACATCAAAAACATCAAAAACATCAAAAATATCAAAAACATCAAAAGCATCAAAAACACCAAAAAACATCCACAACATCAAAACATCAATAACATCAAAACCTCAAAAAACATCAAAAACATCTAAACATCAAAACTTCAAACACATCAAAAAACATCAAAAACATCTAAAATATTAAAAACATCAAAAACATTAAAACATTAAAAACATTAAAACATCAAAAACATAAAAACATCATGAAATCAAAAACATCAAGAACATCAAAATCATCAAAAAATCAAAAACATCAAGAACATCAATAACATATAAAACATCAAAGACATAAAAAACACCAAAAACATCAAAAATATCAAAAACATCAAAAACATCAATAACATATAAAACATCAAAAACATCAAAACATAAAAAATCTCATAAACATCGAAACGTCAAAACCATTAAAAATATCAAAAACATCGAAAACATCAAAAATATCCAAAACATCAAAACATCATAAACATCAAAACATCAAAAACACCAAAAAAATCAAAAACATCAAAAACATTAATAACATCAAAAACACCAAAATCTTCAAAAACATTAAAAACATCAAAACATTAAAAACATCAAAACATCAAAAACATCAAAAACATCAAAAATATCAATAACATATAAAACATCAAAGACATAAAAAACACCAAAAACAACAGAAACAGAAAAAACATCATAAAAAACATTAAAAACATCATAAACATCAAATACATCAAAACTATCAAAAACATCAAAACATCAAAAACATTAATAACATCAAAAACACCAAAATCTTCAAAAACATTAAAAACATCAAAACATTAAAAACACCAAAACATCAAAAACATCAAAAACATCAAAAACATCTAAAACATCAAAACATCAAAAACATTAAAAACATCAAAAACATCACAAACATCATTAACATCAAAAACATCACGAACATCAAAAACATCAAAAACATCAAAACATAAAAAATCTCAAAAACATCGAAACGTCAAAACCATTAAAAATATCAAAAACATCGAAAACATCAAAACCATTAAAAATATCAAAAACATCGAAAACATCAAAAACATCAAAAATATTAAAGACCCCAAAAATTTCAAAAACATCAATAACAACAAAAGCATCCAATCATCAAAAATATCAAAAACATCAAAAATATCAAAAACATCAAAACATCAAAAACATCAAAAGATCAAAAACATCAAAAAAATCAAAAACATCAAAAACATTAATAACATCAAAAACATCAAAATCTTCAAAAACATTAAAAACATCAAAAACTTCAAAAACGTCAATAACATATAAAGCATCATAAATATAAAAGACAACAAAAACATCAAAAACTTCAAAAACATCAAAAACATCAAAAACATCAAAAACATCAAGAACATCAAAAACATCAATAACATATAAAACATCAAAGGCATAAAAAACACCAAAAACATCAAAAACATCAAAAACATTAAAAACACCAAAAATTTCAAAAACATCAATAACATCAAAAGCATCCAATCATCAAAAATATCAAAAACATCAAAAATATCAAAAACATCAAAACATCAAAAACATCAAAAGATCAAAAACATCAAAAAAAATCAAAAACATCATAAACATTAATAACATCAAAAACACCAAAATCTTCAAAAACATTAAAAACATCAAAAACATCAAAAACATTAATAACATCAAAAACACCAAAATCTTCAAAAACATTAAAAACATCAAAACATTAAAAACATCAAAACATCAAAAACATCAAAAACATCAAAAACATCAAAACATCAAAAACAGCAATGACATATAAAACATCAGAGACATAAAAAACACCAAAAACAACAGAAACAGAAAAAACATCATAAAAAACATTAAAAACATCATAAACATCAAAAACATCAAAAATATCAAAAACATCAAAACATCAAAAACATCAAAAAAAATCAAAAACATCAAAAACATTAATAACATCAAAAACACCAAAATCTTTAAAAACATTAAAAACATCAAAACATTAAAAACACCAAAACATCAAAAACATCAAAAACATCAAAAACATCAAAACATCAAAAACATCAAAAACATCAAAAACATCACAAACATCATTAACATCGAAAACATCAAAAACATCAAAACATTAAAAACATCAAAAAAATCAAAAATATCAAAACATCAAAAACATCAAAACATCAAAAACATCAAAACATAAAAAGTCTCAAAAACATCGAAACGTCAAAACCATTAAAAATATCAAAAACATCGAAAACATCAAAAATATCAAAAACATCAAAACATCAAAAACATCAAAACATCAAAAACATCAAAAAAATCAAAAATATTAAAAACATTAAAAACATTAAAACATCAAAAACATAAAAACATCATAAAATCAAAAACATCAAACACATCAAAAACATCTAAATCATCAAAATCATCAAAAACATCAAAAACATCAATAACATATAAAACATCAAAGACATAAAAAACACCAAAAACATCAAAAACATTAAAAACATCAAAAATTTCAAAAACATCAATAACATCAAATCATCAAAAAACATCAAAAACATCAAAAACATCAAAAACATCAAAAACATTAAAAACATCAAAAAATAAAAAACATCAAAAATTTCAAAAACATCGATAACATCAAAAGCATCCAATCATCAAAAATATCAAAACATCAAAACATAAAAAATTAAAAAAAAAAACCTAAACATCGAAACGTCAAAAACATTAAAAATATCAAAAACATCGAAAACATCAAAATACCAAAACATCAAAACATCAAAAACATCAAAACATCAAAAACATCAAAAAAATCAAAAACATCAAAAACATGAAAAACATCAAAAACAGCAAAACATCAAAAACATCAAAACATAAAAAATCTCAAAAACATCTAAATATCGAAACGTCAAAAACATCAAAAACATCAAAAACATCAAAAACATCAAAAACATCAAAAACATCAAAAACATCAAAAGCATCAAAAACATCAAAAACATCAATATCATCAAAATCATAAAAAACACCAAAAACATCAAAAACATCAAAAACATCAAAAACATCCAAAACATCAAAAACATCAAAAACATTATAAACTTCAAAAACTTCAAAAACATCAAAACATCAAAAACATCAAAACATCAAAAACGTCAATAACATTAAAAACATCAAAACATCAAAAACATCTAAACATCAAAACATCAAAAACATCAAAAATATCAAAATATCAAAAACATCAAAAACATTTAAACATCAAAAACACAAAAATTTCATAAAATCATAATCATCAAAAACATCAAAATCATCAAAAACTTCAAAAACATCAATAACACATAAAACATCAAAGACATAAAAAACACCAAAAACATCAATAACATTTAAAACATCAAAACCATAAGAAAAACCAAAAACATCAAAAACATCAATAACATCAAAAACACCAAAATCTTCAAAAACATTAAAAACATCAAAACATTAAAAACATCAAAAACATCAAGAACATCAAAAACATCAATAACACATAAAACATCAAAGGCATAAAAAACACCAAAAACATCAAAAACATTAAAAACACCAAAAATTTTAAAAACATCAATAACATCAAAAGCATCCAATCATCAAAAATATCAAAAACATCAAAAATATCAAAAACATCAAAACATCAAAAACATCAAAACATCAAAAACATCAAAAAAATCAAAAACATCAAAAACATTAATAACATCAAAAACACCAAAATCTTCAAAAACATTAAAAACATCAAAAATTTCAAAAACGTCAATAACATATAAAACATCATATATATAAAAAACAACAAAAACATCAAAAACATCAAAAACATCAAAAATATCAAAAACATCAAAAGCATCAAAAACACCAAAAAACATCCACAACATCAAAACATCAATAACATCAAAACCTCAAAAACATCAAAACATCTAAACATCAAAACTTCAAACACATCAAAAAACATCAAAAACATCTAAAATATTAAAAACATCAAAAACATTAAAACATTAAAAACATTAAAACATCAAAAACATAAAAACATCATGAAATCAAAAACATCAAGAACATCAAAATCATCAAAAAAATCAAAAACATCAAAAACATCAATAACATATAAAACATCAAAGACATAAAAAACACCAAAAACATCAAAAATATCAAAAACATCAAAAACATCAATAACATATAAAACATCAAAAACATCAAAACATAAAAAATCTCAAAAACATCGAAACGTCAAAACCATTAAAAATATCAAAAACATCGAAAACATCAAAAATATCCAAAACATCAAAACATCATAAACATCAAAACATCAAAAACACCAAAAAATCAAAAACATCAAAAACATTAATAACATCAAAAACACCAAAATCTTCAAAAACATTAAAAACATCAAAACATTAAAAACATCAAAACATCAAAAACATCAAAAACATCAAAAATATCAATAACATATAAAACATCAAAGACATAAAAAACACCAAAAACAACAGAAACAGAAAAAACATCATAAAAAACATTAAAAACATCATAAACATCAAATACATCAAAACTATCAAAAACATCAAAACATCAAAAACATTAATAACATCAAAAACACCAAAATCTTCAAAAACATTAAAACATCAAAACATTAAAAACACCAAAACATCAAAACATCAAAAACATCAAAAACATCTAAAACATCAAAACATCAAAAACATTAAAAACATCAAAAACATCACAAACATCATTAACATCAAAACATCACGAACATCAAAAACATCAAAAACATCAAAACATAAAAAATCTCAAAAACATCGAAACGTCAAAACCATTAAAAATATCAAAAACATCGAAAACATCAAAACCATTAAAAATATCAAAAACATCGAAAACATCAAAAACATCAAAAACATCAAAAATATTAAAGACCCCAAAAATTTCAAAAACATCAATAACAACAAAAGCATCCAATCATCAAAAATATCAAAAACATCAAAAATATCAAAAACATCAAAACATCAAAAACATCAAAAGATCAAAAACATCAAAAAAATCAAAAACATCAAAAACATTAATAACATCAAAAACATCAAAATCTTCAAAAACATTAAAAACATCAAAAACTTCAAAAACGTCAATAACATATAAAGCATCATAAATATAAAAGACAACAAAAACATCAAAAACTTCAAAAACATCAAAAACATCAAAAACATCAAAAACATCAAGAACATCAAAAACATCAATAACATATAAAACATCAAAGGCATAAAAAACACCAAAAACATCAAAAACATCAAAAACATTAAAAACACCAAAAATTTCAAAAACATCAATAACATCAAAAGCATCCAATCATCAAAAATATCAAAAACATCAAAAATATCAAAAACATCAAAACATCAAAAACATCAAAAGATCAAAAACATCAAAAAAATCAAAAACATCATAAACATTAATAACATCAAAAACACCAAAATCTTCAAAAACATTAAAAACATCAAAAACATCAAAAACATTAATAACATCAAAAACACCAAAATCTTCAAAAACATTAAAAACATCAAAACATTAAAAACATCAAAACATCAAAAACATCAAAAACATCAAAAACATCAAAAACATCAAAAACAGCAATGACATATAAAACATCAGAGACATAAAAAACACCAAAAACAACAGAAACAGAAAAAACATCATAAAAAACATTAAAAACATCATAAACATCAAAAACATCAAAAATATCAAAAACATCAAAACATCAAAAACATCAAAAAAATCAAAAACATCAAAAACATTAATAACATCAAAAACACCAAAATCTTTAAAAACATTAAAAACATCAAAACATTAAAAACACCAAAACATCAAAAACATCAAAAACATCAAAAACATCAAAACATCAAAAACATCAAAAACATCAAAAACATCACAAACATCATTAACATCGAAAACATCAAAACATCAAAACATTAAAAACATCAAAAAAATCAAAAATATCAAAACATCAAAAACATCAAAACATCAAAAACATCAAAACATAAAAAGTCTCAAAAACATCGAAACGTCAAAACCATTAAAAATATCAAAAACATCGAAAACATCAAAAATATCAAAAACATCAAAACATCAAAAACATCAAAACATCAAAAACATCAAAAAAATCAAAAATATTAAAAACATTAAAAACATTAAAACATCAAAAACATAAAAACATCATAAAATCAAAAACATCAAACACATCAAAAACATCTAAATCATCAAAATCATCAAAAACATCAAAAACATCAATAACATATAAAACATCAAAGACATAAAAAACACCAAAAACATCAAAAACATTAAAAACATCAAAAATTTCAAAAACAACAAAAACATCAAAACATCAAAAAACATCAAAAACATCAAAAACATCAAAAACATCAAAAACATTAAAAACATCAAAAAATAAAAAACATCAAAAATTTCAAAAACATCGATAACATCAAAAGCATCCAATCATCAAAAATATCAAAACATCAAAACATAAAAAATTAAAAAAAAAAACCTAAACATCGAAACGTCAAAAACATTAAAAATATCAAAAACATCGAAAACATCAAAAATACCAAAAACATCAAAACATCAAAAACATCAAAACATCAAAAACATCAAAAAAATCAAAAACATCAAAAACATGAAAAACATCAAAAACAGCAAAACATCAAAAACATCAAAACATAAAAAAATCTCAAAAACATCTAAATATCGAAACGTCAAAAACATTAATAATATCAAAAACATCAAAATATCAAAAACGTCAAAAACATCACAAACATCAAAAACATCAAAAACTTCAAAAACATCTAAATGTCGAAACGTCAAAAACATTAAAAATATCAAAAACATCAAAACATCAAAAACATCTAAACATCAAAACCTCAAAAACATCAAATACATCGAAAACATCAAAAACATCAAAAACATCAAAAACATCAAAAACATCAAAAACATCAAAAACATCAAAAACATCAAAAACATCAAAAACATCAAAAGCATCAAAAACATCAAAAACATCAATATCATCAAAATCATAAAAAACACCAAAAACATCAAAACATCAAAACATCAAAAACATCCAAAACATCAAAAACATCAAAAACATTATAAACTTCAAAAACTTCAAAAACATCAAAACATCAAAAACATCAAAACATCAAAAACGTCAATAACATTAAAAACATCAAAACATCAAAAACATCTAAACATCAAAACATCAAAACATCCAAAACATCAAAAATATCAAAAATATCAAAAACATCAAAAACATTTAAACATCAAAAACACAAAAATTTCATAAAATCATAATCATCAAAAACATCAAAATCATCAAAAACTTCAAAAACTTCAATAACACATAAAACATCAAAGACATAAAAAACACCAAAAACATCAATAACATTTAAAACATCAAAACCATAAGAAAAACCAAAAACATCAAAAACACCAATAACATCAAAAACACCAAAATCTTCAAAAACATTAAAAACATCAAAACATTAAAAACATCAAAAACGTCAAGAACATCAAAAACATCAATAACACATAAAACATCAAAGGCATAAAAAACACCAAAAACATCAAAAACATCAAAAACATTAAAAACACCAAAAATTTCAAAAACATCAATAACATCAAAAGCATCCAATCATCAAAAATATCAAAAACATCAAAAATATCAAAAACATCAAAACATCAAAAACATCAAAACATCAAAAACATCAAAAAAATCAAAAACATCAAAAACATTAATAACATCAAAAACACCAAAATCTTCAAAAACATTAAAAACATCAAAATTTCAAAAACGTCAATAACATATAAAACATCATATATATAAAAAACAACAAAAACATCAAAAACATCAAAAACATCAAAAATATCAAAAACATCAAAAGCATCAAAAACACCAAAAACATCCACAACATCAAAACATCAATAACATCAAAACCTCAAAAACATCAAAAACATCTAAACATCAAAACTTCAAACACATCAAAAAACATCAAAAACATCTAAAATATTAAAAACTTCAAAAACATTAAAACATTAAAAACATTAAAACATCAAAAACATAAAAACATCATGAAATCAAAAACATCAAGAACATCAAAATCATCAAAAAAAATCAAAAACATCAAAAACATCAATAACATATAAAACATCAAAGACATAAAAAACACCAAAAACATCAAAAATATCAAAAACATCAAAACATCAATAACATATAAAACATCAAAAACATCAAAACATAAAAAATCTCAAAAACATCGACACGTCAAAACCATTAAAAATATCAAAAACATCGAAAACATCAAAAATATCCAAAACATCAAAACATCAAAACATCAAAAACACCAAAAAAATCAAAAACATTAATAACATCAAAAACACCAAAATCTTCAAAAACATTAAAAACATCAAAACATTAAAAACATCAAAACATCAAAAACATCAAAAACATCAAAAATATCAATAACATATAAAACATCAAAGACATAAAAAACACCAAAAACAACAGAAACAGAAAAAACATCATAAAAAACATTAAAAACATCATAAACATCAAATACATCAAAACTATCAAAAACATCAAAACATCAAAAACATCAAAAACATTAATAACATCAAAAACACCAAAATCTTCAAAAACATTAAAAACATCAAAACATTAAAAACACCAAAACATCAAAAACATCAAAAACATCAAAAACATCAAAAACATCAAAAACATCAAAACATCAAAAACATCTAAAACATCAAAACATCAAAAACATTAAAAACATCAAAAACATCACAAACATCATTAACATCAAAAACATCAAGAACATCAAAAACATCAAAAACATCATAAACATCAAAACATCAAAAACATCAAAACATAAAAAATCTCAAAAACATCGAAACGTCAAAACCATTAAAAATATCAAAAACATCGAAAACATCAAAACCATTAAAAATATCAAAAACATCGAAAACATCAAAAACATCAAAAATATTAAAGACCCCAAAAATTTCAAAAACATCAAAAGCATCAAAAGCATCCAATCATCAAAAATATCAAAAACATCAAAAATATCAAAAACATCAAAACATCAAAAACATCAAAAGATCAAAAACATCAAAAAAATCAAAAACATCAAAAACATTAATAACATCAAAAACACCAAAATCTTCAAAAACATTAAAAACATCAAAAACATCAAAAACTTCAAAAACGTCAATAACATATAAAGCATCATAAATATAAAAGACAACAAAAACATCAAAAACTTCAAAAACATCAAAAACATCAAAAACATCAAAAACATCAAGAACATCAAAAACATCAATAACATATAAAACATCAAAGGCATAAAAAACACCAAAAACATCAAAAACATCAAAAACATTAAAAACACCAAAAATTTCAAAAACATCAATAACATCAAAAGCATCCAATCATCAAAAATATCAAAAACATCAAAAATATCAAAAACATCAAAACATCAAAAACATCAAAAGATCAAAAACATCAAAAAAATCAAAAACATCATAAACATTAATAACATCAAAAACACCAAAATCTTCAAAAACATTAAAAACATCAAAAACATCAAAAACTTCAAAAACGTCAATAACATATAAAGCATCATAAATATAAAAAACAACAAAAACATCAAAAACTTCAAAAACGTCAAAACATCAAAAACATCAAAAATATCAAAAACATCAAAACATCAAAAACATCAAAACATCAAAAAAATCAAAAAAATCAAAAACATCAAAAACATTAATAACATCAAAAACACCAAAATCTTCAAAAACATTAAAAACATCAATAACATCAAAAATTTCAAAAACGTCAATAACATATAAAACATCATAAATATAAAAACAACAAAAACATCAAAACCTAAAAAACATCAAAAACATCAAAATATCAAAAACATCAAAAGCATCAAAAACACCAAAAACATCAACAACATCAAAACATCAAAACATCAAAAACATCAAAACCTCAAAAACATCAAAAACATCTAAACATCATATCTTCAAAAACATCAAAAAACCTCAAAAACATCAAAAATATTAAAAACATCAAAAACATTAAAACATCAAAACATAAAAACATCATAAAATCAAAAACATCAAACACATCAAAAACATCAAAATCATCAAAAAAATCAAAAACATCAAAAACATCAATAACATATAAAACATCAAAGACATAAAAAACACCAAAAACATCAAAAACATCAAAAACATTAATAACATCAAAAATTTCAAAAACATCAATAACATCAAAAGCATCCAATCATCAATAATATCAAAACATCAAAAACATCATAAACATCAAAAACATAAAAAATCTCAAAAACATCGAAACGTCAAAACCATTAAAAATATCAAAAACATCAAAAACATCAAAACATCAAAAACACCAAAAACACCAAAAACATCAAAAACATTAATAACATCAAAAACACCAACATCTTCAAAAACATTAAAAACATCAAAACATTAAAAACATCAAAACATCAAAAACATCAAAAACATCAAAAACAGCAATGACATATAAAACATCAAAGACATAAAAAACACCAAAAACAACAGAAACAGAAAAAACATCATAAAAAACATTAAAAACATCATAAACATCAAAAACATCAAAAATATCAAAAACATCAAAACATCAAAAACATCAAAAAAAAATCAAAAACATCAAAAACATTAATAACATCAAAAACACCAAAATCTTTAAAAACATTAAAAACATCAAAACATTAAAAACACCAAAACATCAAAAACATCAAAAACATCAAAACATCAAAAACATCAAAAACATCACAAACATCATTAACATCGAAAACATCAAAAACATCAAAACATCAAAAACATCAAAAAAATCAAAAATATCAAAACATCAAAAACATCAAAACATCAAAAACATCAAAACATAAAAAGTCTCAAAAACATCGAAACGTCAAAACCATTAAAAATATCAAAAACATCGAAAACATCAAAAATATCAAAAACATCAAAACATCAAAAACATCAAAACATCAATAACATCAAAAAAATCAAAAATATTAAAAACATTAAAAACATTAAAACATCAAAAACATAAAAACATCATAAAATCAAAAACATCAAACACATCAAAAACATCTAAATCATCAAAATCATCAAAAACATCAAAAACATCAATAACATATAAAACATCAAAGACATAAAAAACACCAAAAATATCAAAAACATTAAAAACATCAAAAATTTCAAAAACATCAATAACATCAAATCATCAAAAACATCAAAAATATTAAAAACATCAAAAACATTAAAACATCAAAAACATAAAAACATCATAAAATCAAAAACATCAAACACATCAAAAACATCAAAATCATCAAAAATATCAAAAACATCATGAACATCAAAAACATAAAAAATCTCAAAAACATCGAAACGTCAAAACCATTAAAAATATCAAAAACATCGAAAACATCAAAAATATCAAAAACATCAGAAAATCAAAAACATCAAAAACATTAAAAAATCAAAATCAACCGAAACATCAAAAATTTCAAAAACATCAATAACATCAAAAGCATCCAATCATCAAAAACATCAAAAACATCAAAACATCAAAAACATAAAAAAAATCAAAAATATCAAACACCAAAAACATCAAAAACATCAAAAATATCAAAAACATCAAAAACATCATAAACATCAAAACATCAAAACATCAAAACATAAAAAATCTCAAAAACATCGAAACGTCAAAACCATTAAAAATATCAAAAACATCGAAAACATCAAAAATATCAAAAACATCAAAACATCAAAAACATCAAAACATCAAAAACACCAAAAAAATCAAAAACATCAAAAACATTAATAACATCAAAAACACCAAAATCTTCAAAAACATTAAAAACATCAAAACATTAAAAACATCAAAACATCAAAAACATCAAAAACAACAAAAACATCAATAACATATAAAACATCAAAGACATAAAAAACACCAAAAAAAACAGAAGCAGAAAAAACATCATAAAAAACATTAAAAACATCATAAACATCAAAAACATCAAAAATATCAAAAACATCAAAACATCAAAAACATCAAAAAAAATCAAAACATCAAAAAACATTAATAACATCAAAAACACCAAAATCTTCAAAAACATTAAAAACATCAAAACATTAAAAGCACCAAAACATCAAAAACATTAAAAACATCAAAAACATCAAAACATCAAAAACATCAAAAACATCAAAAACATCAAAAACATCAAAACATCAAAAACATCAAAAACATCAAAAACATCAAAAACATCAAAAACGTCAAAAACGTCAAAAACATCAAAAACATTAAAAACATCAAAAATCAAAATCAACCGAAACATCAAAAATTTCAAAAACATCAATAACATCAAAAGCAACCAATCATCAAAAACATCAAAAACATCAAAACATCAAAAACATCAAAAAAATCAAAAATATCAAAACATCAAAAACATCAAAACATCGAAATCATCAAAACATCAAAAACTTCAAAAACGTCAATAACATATAAAACATCAAAAATATAAAAAACACCAAAAACATCAAAAACATTAAAAACTTCAAAAAATCAAAGACATCAAAAACATCAAAAACATCAAAAATATCAAAAACATCAAAAACATCAAAAACACCAAAAACATAAACAACATCAAAACACCAAAACATCAAAACCTCAAAAACATCTAATCATCAAAACCTCAAAAACATCAAAAAACATCAAAAACATCAAAAACATCAAATATATCAAAAACATCAAAAACATTAAAAACATAAAAACATCATAAAATCAAAAACATCAAAAACATCAAAAACATCAAAATCATCAAAAACATCAATAACATATAAAACATCAAAGACATAAAATACACCAAAAACATCAAAAACATCAAAAACATCAAAAACATCAAAACATCAAAAACATCTAAACATCAAAACATTGAAAACATCAAAAACATCAAAAACATCAAAAACATCAATAACATATAAAACATCAAAGACATAAAAAACACCAAAAACATCAAAAACATTAAAAACACCAAAAATTTCAAAAACATCAATAACATCAAAAGCATCCAATCATCAAAAATATCAAAAACATCAAAAATATCAAAAACATCAAAACATCAAAAACATCAAAACATCAAAAACATCAAAAAAATCAAAAACATCAAAAACATTAATAACATCAAAAACACCAAAATCTTCAAAAATTTTAAAAACATCAAAAACATCAAAAACTTCAAAAACGTCAATAACATATAAAACATCATAAATATAAAAAACAATAAAAACATCAAAAACATTAATAACTTAAAAAAATCAAAGACATCAAAAACATCAAAAATATCAAAAATATCAAAAACATCAAAAACATCAAAAGCATCGAAAAACATCAAAAACATCAAAAATATTAAAAACATCAAAAGCATTAAAACATTAAAAACATTAAAACATCAAAAACATACAAACATCATAAAATCAAAAACATCAAAATCGTCAAAAAAATCAAAAACATCAAAAACATCAATAACCTAAAAAAACATCAAAAACATCAAAAATATCAAAAACATCAAAAGCATCAAAAACACCAAAAACATCAACAACATCAAAACATCAAAAACATCAAAACCTCAAAAACATCAAAAACATCTAAACATCATATCTTCAAAAACATCAAAAAACCTCAAAAACATCAAAAATATTAAAAACATCAAAAACATTAAAACATCAAAAACATAAAAACATCATAAAATCAAAAAACATCAAACACATCAAAAACATCAAAATCATCAAAAAAATCAAAAACATCAAAAACATCAGTAACATATAAAACATCAAAGACATAAAAAACACCAAAAACATCAAAAACATCAAAAACATTAATAACATCAAAAATTTCAAAAACATCAATAACATCAAAAGCATCCAATCATCAAAAATATCAAAAACATCAAACACATCAAAAACATCTAAATCATCAAAATCATCAAAAACATCAATAACATATAAAACATCAAAGACATAAAAAACACCAAAAACATCAAAAACATTAAAAACATCAAAATTTCAAAACATCAATAACATCAAATCATCAAAAACATCAAAAATATTAAAAACATCAAAAACATTAAAACATTAAAACATCAAAAACATAAAAACATCATAAAATCAAAAACATCAAACACATCAAAAACATCAAAATCATCAAAAATATCAAAAACATCATAAACATCAAAAACATAAAAAATCTCAAAAACATCGAAACGTCAAAACCATTAAAAATATCAAAAACATCGAAAACATCAAAAATATCAAAAACATCAAAAAATCAAAAACATCAAAAACATTAAAAAATCAAAATCAACCGAAACATCAAAAATTTCAAAAACATCAATAACATCAAAAGCATCCAATCATCAAAAACATCAAAAACATCAAAACATCAAAAACATCAAAAAATTCAAAAATATCAAACATCAAAAACATCAAAAACATCAAAAATATCAAAAACATCAAAAACATCAAAAACATCATAAACATCAAAACATCAAAAACATCAAAACATAAAAAATCTCAAAAACATCGAAACGTCAAAACCATTAAAAATATCAAAAACATCGAAAACATCAAAAAAATATCAAAAACATCAAAACATCAAAAACATCAAAACATCAAAAACACCAAAAAAATCAAAAACATCAAAAACATTAATAACATCAAAAACACCAAAATCTTCAAAAACATTAAAAACATCAAAACATTAAAAACATCAGAACATCAAAAACATCAAAAACATCAATAACATATAAAACATCAAAGACATAAAAAACACCAAAAAAAAACAGAAGCAGAAAAAACATTATAAAAAAACATTAAAAACATCATAAACATCAAAAACATCAAAAATATCAAAAACATCAAAACATCAAAAACATCAAAAAAATCAAAAACATCAAAAACATTAATAACATCAAAAACACCAAAATCTTCAAAAACATTAAAAACATCAAAACATTAAAAGCACCAAAACATCAAAAACATCAAAAACATCAAAAACATCAAAACATCAAAAACATCAAAAACATCAAAAACATCAAAAACATCAAAAACATCATTAACATCAAAAACATCAAAACATCAAAAACATCAAAAACGTCAAAAACGTCAAAAACATCAAAAACATTAAAAACATCAAAAAATCAAAATCAACCGAAACATCAAAAATTTCAAAAACATCAATAACATCAAAAGCATCCAATCATCAAAAACATCAAAAACATCAAAACATCAAAAACATCAAAAATATCAAAAATATCAAAACATCAAAAACATCAAAACATCGAAATCATCAAAAACATCAAAAACTTCAAAAACGTCAATAACATATAAAACATCAAAAATATAAAAAACACCAAAAACATCAAAAACATTAAAAACTTCAAAAAATCAAAGACATCAAAAACATCAAAAATATCAAAAACATCAAAAACATCAAAAACACCAAAAACATAAACAACATCAAAACACCAAAACATCAAAACCTCAAAAACATCTAATCATCAAAACCTCAAAAACATCAAAAAACATCAAAAAAATCAAAAACATCAAATATATCAAAAACATCAAAAACATTAAAAACATAAAAACATCATAAAATCAAAAACATCAAAAACATCAAAAACATCAAAATCATCAAAAACATCAAAAACATCAATAACATATAAAACATCAAAGACATAAAATACACCAAAAACATCAAAAACATCAAAAACATCAAAAACATCAAAAACATCAAAAACATCAAAAACATCAAAAACATCAAAAACATCAAAACATCAAAAACATCTAAACATCAAAACATTGAAAACATCAAAAACATCAAAAACATCAATAACATATAAAACATCAAAGACATAAAAAACACCAAAAACATCAAAAACATTAAAAACACCAAAAATTTCAAAAACATCAATAACATCAAAAAGCATCCAATCATCAAAAATATCAAAAACATCAAAAATATCAAAAACATCAAAACATCAAAAACATCCAAACATCAAAAAAATCAAAAACATCAAAAACATTAATAACATCAAAAACACCAAAATCTTCAAAAATTTTAAAAACATCAAAAACATCAAAAACTTCAAAAACGTCAATAACATATAAAACATCATAAATATAAAAAACAATAAAAACATCAAAAACATTAAAAACTTAAAAAATCAAAGACATCAAAAACATCAAAAATATCAAAAATATCAAAAACATCAAAAACATCAAAAGCATCAAAAAACATCAAAAATATTAAAAATATTAAAAACATCAAAAACATTAAAACATTAAAAACATTAAAACATCAAAAACATACAAACATCATAAAATCAAAAACATCAAAATCATCAAAAAAATCAAAAACATCAAAAACATCAATATCATATAAAACATCAAAGACATAAAAAACACCAAAAACATCAAAAACATCAAAAACATTAAAAACATCTAAAATTTCAAAAACATCAATAACATCAAAAAGCATCCAATCATCAAAAATATCAAAAACATCAAAAACATCATAAACATCAAAACATCAAAAACATCAAAACATAAAAAATCTCAAAAACATCTAAACACCGAAACGTCAAAATCATTAAAAATATCAAAAACATCGAAAACATCAAAAATATCAAAAACATCAAAACATCAAAAACATCAAAATATCAAAAACACTAAAAAAATCAAAAACATCAAAAACATTAATAACATCAAAAACACCAAAAACATTAAAAACATCAAAACATTAAAAACATCAAAACATGAAAAATATCAAAAACATCAAAAACATCAATAACATATAAAACATCAAAGACATAAAAAACACCAAAAACATCAAAAACATCAAAAACATTAAAAACACCAAAAAGCATCCAATCATCAAAAATATCAAAAACATCAAAAATATCAAAACATCAAAACATCAAAACATCAAAAACATCAAAAAAATCAAAAACATTAATAACATCAAAAACACCAAAATCTTCAAAAACATTAAAAACACCAAAACATCAAAAACATCAAAAACATCAAAAACATCAAAAACATCAAAAACATCAAAACCATCAAAAACATCAAAACATCAAAACATCAAAAACATTAAAAACATCAAACACATCAAACACATCAAAAACATCACAAACATCATAAACATCATTAACATCAAAAACATCAAAAACATCAAAAACATCAAAAGCATCAAAAACACCAAAAACACCAAAAACATCAACAACATCAAAAACATCAAATCCTCAAAAACATCAAATACATCGAAAACATTAAAAACATCAAAACATCAAAACATCAAAACATCAAAAACATCTAAACATCAAAACCTCAAAAACATCAAAAAACACCAAAACATCAAAAACATCAAAAACATCAAAAACATCAAAAACATCAATAACATCAAAAACATCAAAAACATCAAAAACATCAAAAACATCAAAAACATCAAAACATCAAAAACATCAAAACATCAAAAACATCAAAAACATCAAAACATCAAAAACATCAAAAACATCAAACACATCACAAACATCATTAACATCAAAAACATCAAAAACATCAAAAACATCAAAAACGTCAAAAATATCAAAAACATCCAAAACATCAAAAGCATCAAAAACACCAAAAACATCAACAACATCAAAACATCAAAAACATCAAATCCTCAAAAACATCAAATACATCGAAAACATTAAAAACATCAAAACATCAAAAACATCTAAACATCAAAACTTCAAAAACATCTAAACATCAAAACTTCGAAAACATCAAAAAACATCAAAAACATCAAAAACATCAAAAACATAAAAACATCAAAAACATAAAAACATCAAAAACATTAAAACATTAAAAACATTAAAACATCAAAAACATAAAATCATCATAAAATCAAAAACATCAAAACATCAAAAACACCAAAACATCAAAAACACCAAAAAAATCAAAAACATTAATAACATCTAAAACACCAAAGTCTTCAAAAACATTAAAAACACCAAAACATTAAAAACATCAAAACATCAAAAACATCAAAACCTCAAAAACATCAAAAAACATCAAAAATATCAAAAACATCAAAAACATCACAAACATCAAAAACATCAAAAACATCAAAAACATCAAAAACATCAAAAACATCAAAAACATCAAAAACATCAAAAACATCAAAAACATCAAAAACATTAACAACATTAAAACATTAAAAACATCAAAAGCATAAAAACATCATAAAATCAAAAACATCAAAAAACATCAAAACATCAAAAACATCAAAACATCAAAAACACCAAAAAAACCAAAAACATCAAAAACATTAATAACATCAAAAACACCAAAATCTTCAAAAACATTAAAAACATCAAAACATTAAAAACACCAAAACATCAAAAACATCAAAAACATCAAAAACATCAAAAACATCAAAAACATCAAAACATCAAACACATCAAAAAATTAAAATCAACCGAAACATCAAAAATTTCAAAAACATCAATAACATCAAAAGCAGCCAATCATCAAAAACATCAAAAATATCAAAAACATCCAAAACATCAAAAGCATCAAAAACACCAAAAACATCAACAACATCAAAACATCAAAAACATCAAAACCTCAAAAACATCAAATACATCGAAAACATTAAAAACATAAAAACATCAAAAACATCTAAACATCAAAACATCAAAAATAATCTAAACATCAAAACCTCAAAAACATCAAAAAACATCAAAAACATCAAAAACATCAAAAACATCAATAACATCAAATACATCAAAAACATCAAAAACATCAAAAATATCAAAAACATTAAAACATTAAAAACATTAAAACATCAAAAACATAAAAACATCATAAAAACATCATAAAATCAAAAACATCAAAACATCAAAAACATCAAAATATCAAAAACACCAAAAAAATCAAAAACATCAAAACATTAATAACATCAAAGACACCAAAATCTACAAAAACATTAAAAACATCATAACATTAAAAACATCAAAAACAACAAAACCTCAAAACATCAAAAAACATCAAAAACATCAAAAACATCAAAAACATCAAAAACATCAAAACATCAAAAACATTAAAAACATCAAAACATCAAAACATCAAAAACATCAAAAACATCAAATACATCAAAAACATCAAAAACATCAAAAACATTAAAAACATTAAAACATTAAAAACATTAAAACATCAAAAACATAAAAACATCATAAAATCAAAAACATCAAAAACATCAAAACATCAAAACATCAAAAACACCAAAAAAATCAAAAATATCAAAAACGTTAATAACATCAAAAACACCAAAATCTTCAAAAACATTAAAAACATCAAAACATTAAAAAACCAAAACATCAAAAACATCAAAAACATCAAAAACATCAAAACATCAAAACATCAAAAACATCAAAAACATCACAAACATCATTAACATCATTAACATCAAAAACATCAAAAACATCAAAAACATCAAAAACGTCAAAACATTAAAATCATCAAAAAATCAAAATCAACCGAAACATCAAAAATTTCAAAAACATTAAAACTTTAAAAACATTAAAACATCACAAACATAAAAACATCATAAAATCAAAAACATCAAAAACATCAAAACATCAAAAACATCAAAACATCAAAACACCAAAAAAATCAAAAACATCAAAAACATTAATAACATCAAAAACACCAAAATCTTCAAAAACATTAAAAACATCAAAACATTAAAAAAACCAAAACATCAAAAACATCAAAAACATCAAAACATCAAAACTTCAAAAACATCAAAAACATCAAAAACATCACAAACATCATTAACATCATTAACATCAAAAACATCAAAAATATCAAAAACATTAAAAACATCAAAACATCAAAACATCAAAACATCAAAACATCAAAACATCAAAACATCAAAATATTAAAACATCATAACATCAAAACATCAATAACATATAAAAAGACATCAAAAACATCAAAAACATCAAAAATATCAAAAACATCAAAAACATCAAAAACATCAAAAACACCAAAAACATAAACAACATCAAAACACCAAAACATCAAAACCTCAAAAACATCTAATCATCAAAACCTCAAAAACATCAAAAAACATCAAAAAATCAAAAACATCAAATATATCAAAAACATCAAAAACATTAAAAACATAAAAACATCATAAAATCAAAAACATCAAAAACATCAAAAACATCTAAATATCAAAACATCAAAAACATCAAAACATCAAAAACACCAAAAAAATCAAAAACATCAAAAACATTAATAACATCAAAAACACCAAAATCTTCAAAAACATTAAAAACATCAAAACATTAAAAAAACCAAAACATCAAAAACATCAAAAACATCAAAACATCAAAACTTCAAAAACATCAAAAACACCAAAAACATCAAAAACATCAAAAACATCAAAAACATCAAAAACATCAAAACATCAAAAACATCTAAATATCAAAACATTGAAAACATCAAAAACATCAAAAACATCAATAACATATAAAACATCAAAGACATAAAAAACACCAAAAACATCAAAAACATCAAAAACATTAAAAACACCAAAAATTTCAAAAACATCAATAACATCAAGAGTATCCAATCATCAAAAATATCAAAAACATCAAAAATATCAAAAACATCAAAACATCAAAAACATCAAAACATCAAAAACATCAAAAAAATCAAAAACATCAAAAACATTAATAACATCAAAAACACCAAAATCTTCAAAAATTTTAAAAACATCAAAAACATCAAAAACGTCAATAACATATAAAACATCATAAATATAAAAAACAATAAAAACATCAAAAACATTAAAAACTTAAAAAAATCAAAGACATCAAAAACATCAAAAATATCAAAAATATCAAAAACATCAAAAACATCAAAAGCATCAAAAAACATCAAAAATATTAAAAACATCAAAAACATTAAAACATTAAAAACATTAAAACATCAAAAACATACAAACATCATAAAATCAAAAACATCAAAATCATCAAAAAAATCAAAAACATCAAAAACATCAAAAACATCAAATACATCAAAAACATCAAAAACATCAAAAATATCAAAAACATTAAAACATTAAAAACATTAAAACATCAAAAACATAAAAACATCATAAAATCAAAAACATCAAAAACATCAAAACATCAATAACATCAAAATATCAAAAACACCAAAAAAATCAAAAACATCAAAAACATTAATAACATCAAAGACACCAAAATCTACAAAAACATTAAAAACATCAAAACATTAAAAACATCAAAACATCAAAAAAAAACAAAACCTCAAAAACATCAAAAAACATCAAAACATCAAAAACATCAAAAACATCAAAAACATCAAAAACATCAAAAACATCAAAAACATTAAAAACATCAAAAACATCAAAAAACATCAAAAACATCAAAACAAAACATCAAATACATCGAAAACATCAAAAACATCAAAAACATCAAAAACATTAAAAACATTAAAACATTAAAAAAAACATTAAAACATCAAAACATAAAAACATCATAAAATCAAAAACATCAAAAACATCAAAACATCAAAAACATCAAAACATCAAAAACACCAAAAAAATCAAAAATATCAAAAACATTAATAACATCAAAAACACCAAAATCTTCAAAAACATTAAAAACATCAAAACATTAAAAAAACCAAAACATCAAAAACATCAAAAACATCAAAAACATCAAAACATCAAAAACATCAAAAACATCAAAAACATCACAAACATCAAAATATCAAAACATCATAACATCAAAAACATCAATAACATATAAAACATCAAAAACATAAAAAACAACAAAAACATCAAAAACATCAAAAACATCAAAAACATCAAAAACATCAAAAACATCAAAAACATCAAAAACATCAAAAACATCAAAAAATCAAAACATCAAAAGATCAAAAACATCTAAACATCAAAACATTAAAAACATCAAAAACATCAAAAACATTAAAAACATCAAAAACATCAAAAACATCAAAAACATCAAAAACATCAAAACATCAATAACTTCAAAAACGTCAATAACATATAAAACATCAAAAACATAAAAAACACCAAAAACATCAAAAACATCAAAAACATTAACAACATCAAAAAATCAAAGACATCAAAAACATCAAAAACATCAAAAACATCAAAAATATCAAAAATATCAATAACATCAAAAACATCAAAAACATCAAAAACATCAAAAACATCAACAACATCAACAACATCAACAACATCAAAACATCAAAAACATCAAAACCTCAAAAACATCAAATACATCGAAAACATTAAAAACATCAAAACATCAAAAACATCTAAACATCTAAACATCTAAACATCAAAACATCAAAACATCAAAACATCAAAACATCAAAACATCAAAACATCAAAACATCAAAATATCAAAACATCAAAACATCAAAACATCATAACATCAAACATCAAAACATCAAAACATCAAAACATCAAAACATCAAAACATCGAAACCTCAAAACATCAAAACATCGAAACATCAAAACATCAAAACATCAAAACATTAAAACATCAAAACATCAAAACATCAAAACATCAAAAACATCCAAACATCAAAACCTCAAAAACACCAAAAATATCAAAAATATCAAAAACATCAAAAACATTAAAAACATCAAAAAATCAAAGACATCAAAAACATCAAAAACATCAAAAACATCAAAAACATCAAAAACATTCAAAACATTAAAAACATCAAAAACATAAAAACATCATAAAATCCAAAACATCAAAAACATCAAAAACATCAAAAACATCAAAAACATCAAAAACATCAAAAACATCAACAACATCAACAACATCAACAACATCAAAAACATCAAAACATCAAAAGCATCAAAAACATCAAAACAGCAAAACATCAAAAACATCAAAAACATTAAAAACATCAAAAACATAAAAAACATCAAAATCATCAAAAACATCAAAAATTTCAAAAACGTCAATAACATATAAAACATCAAAAACATAAAAACACCAAAAACATCAAAAACATTAAAAACTTCAAAAAATCAAAGACATCAATAACATCAAAAATATCAAAAACATCAAAAACATCAAAAACACCAAAAACATCAACAAGATCAAAACATCAAAACTTCAAAAACATCAAATACATCGCAAACATTAAAAACATGAAAACAGCAAAAACATCTAAACATCAAAACATTGAAAACATCAAAAACATCAAAAACATCAAAAACATCAAAAACACCAAAAACATCAACAACATCAAAACATCAAAAACATCAATAACATATAAAACATAAAAAAACCAAAAACATCAAAAACATCAAAAACATCAAAATCATCAAAAACATCAAAAATTTCAAAAACGTCAATAATATATAAAACATCAAAAACATAAAAACACCAAAAACATCAAAAACATTAAAAACTTCAAAAAATCAAAGACATCAATAACATCAAAAATATCAAAACATCAAAAACATTAAAAACATTAAAACATTAAAAACATTAAAACATCAAAAACATAAAAACATCATAAAATCAAAAACATCAAAAACATCAAAACATCAAAAACATCAAAACATCAAAAACACCAAAAAAATCAAAAATATCAAAAACATTAATAACATCAAAAACACCAAAATCTTCAAAAACATTAAAAACATCAAAACATTAAAAAAACCAAAACATCAAAAACATCAAAAACATCAAAAACATCAAAACATCAAAAACATCAAAAACATCAAAAACATCACAAACATCAAAATATCAAAACATCATAACATCAAAAACATCAATAACATATAAAACATCAAAAACATAAAAAACAACAAAAACATCAAAAACATCAAAAACATTAAAAACATCAAAAACATCAAAAACATCAAAAACATCAAAAACGTCAAAAACATCAAAAAATCAAAACATCAAAAGATCAAAAACATCTAAACATCAAAACATTAAAAACATCAAAAACATCAAAAACATTAAAAACATCAAAAACATCAAAAACATCAAAAACATCAAAAACATCAAAACATCAATAACTTCAAAAACGTCAATAACATATAAAACATCAAAAACATAAAAAACACCAAAAACATCAAAAACATCAAAAACATTAACAACATCAAAAAATCAAAGACATCAAAAACATCAAAAACATCAAAAACATCAAAAATATCAAAAATATCAATAACATCAAAAACATCAAAAACATCAAAAACATCAAAAACATCAACAACATCAACAACATCAACAACATCAAAACATCAAAAACATCAAAACCTCAAAAACATCAAATACATCGAAAACATTAAAAACATCAAAACATCAAAAACATCTAAACATCTAAACATCTAAACATCAAAACATCAAAACATCAAAACATCAAAACATCAAAACATCAAAACATCAAAACATCAAAGATATCAAAACATCAAAACATCAAAACATCATAACATCAAACATCAAAACATCAAAACATCAAAACATCAAAACATCGAAACCTCAAAACATCAAAACATCGAAACATCAAAACATCAAAACATCAAAACATTAAAACATCAAAACATCAAAACATCAAAACATCAAAAACATCCAAACATCAAAACCTCAAAAACACCAAAAATATCAAAAATATCAAAAACATCAAAAACATTAAAAACATCAAAAAATCAAAGACATCAAAAACATCAAAAACATCAAAAACATCAAAAACATCAAAAACATTAAAAACATTAAAAACATCAAAAACATAAAAACATCATAAAATCCAAAACATCAAAAACATCAAAAACATCAAAAACATCAAAAACATCAAAAACATCAAAAACATCAAAAACATCAACAACATCAACAACATCAACAACATCAAAAACATCAAAACATCAAAAGCATCAAAAACATCAAAACAGCAAAACATCAAAAACATCAAAAACATTAAAAACATCAAAAACATAAAAAACATCAAAATCATCAAAAACATCAAAATTTCAAAAACGTCAATAACATATAAAACATCAAAAACATAAAAACACCAAAAACATCAAAAACATTAAAAACTTCAAAAAATCAAAGACATCAATAACATCAAAAATATCAAAAACATCAAAAACATCAAAAACACCAAAAACATCAACAAGATCAAAACATCAAAACTTCAAAAACATCAAATACATCGCAAACATTAAAAACATGAAAACAGCAAAAACATCTAAACATCAAAACATTGAAAACATCAAAAACATCAAAAACATCAAAAACATCAAAAACACCAAAAACATCAACAACATCAAAACATCAAAAACATCAATAACATATAAAACATAAAAAAAACCAAAAACATCAAAAACATCAAAAACATCAAAATCATCAAAAACATCAAAAAATTTCAAAAACGTCAATAATATATAAAACATCAAAAACATAAAAACACCAAAAACATCAAAAACATTAAAAACTTCAAAAAATCAAAGACATCAATAACATCAAAAATATCAAAAACATCAAAAACATTAAAAACACCAAAAACATCAACAAGATCAAAACATCAAAACTTCAAAAACATCAAATACATCGCAAACATTAAAAACATGAAAACATCAAAAACATCTAAACATCAAAACATCAAAACATCAAAAACATCAAAAACATCAAAAATATTAAAAACATCAAAAACATTGAAACATCAAAAACATAAAAACATCATAAAATCAAAAACATCAAAAACATTAAAAACATCAAATAATCAAAAACATCGAAAACATCAAAAATTTCAAAAACATCAATAACATCAAAAGCATCCAATCATCAAAAATATCAAAAACATCAAAAACATCATAAACATCAAAACATAAAAAACATAAAAAATCTCAAAAACACCTAAACATTGAAACGTCAAAAACATTAAAAATATCAAAAACATCGAAAACATCAATAACATCAAAAACATCAAAACCTCAAAAACACCAAAAATATCAAAAATTTCAAAAACATCAAAAACATTAAAAACATCAAAAAATCAAAGACATCAAAAACATCAAAAACATCAAAAATATCAAAAACATCAAAAACATCAAAAACATTAAAAACATCAAAAACATAAAAACATCATAAAATCCAAAACATCAAAAACATGAAAAACATCAAAAACATCAAAAACATCAAAAACATCAAAACATCAAAAACAGCAAAACATCAAGAACATAAAAAACATCAAAAACATATAAACATCAAAACATCAATAACATATAAAACATAAAAAAAACCAAAAACATCAAAACATCAAAAACATCAAAAACATGAAAAACATCAAAAACATCAAAAACATCAAAATCATCAAAAACATCAAAAATTTCAAAAACGTCAATAACATATAAAACATCAAAAACATAAAAACACCAAAAACATCAAAAACATTAAAAACTTCAAAAAATCAAAGACATCAAAAACATCAAAAACATCAAAACCATCAAAAACATCAAAAACATCAAAATCATCAAAATCATCAAAAACATAAAAAACACCAAAAACATCAAAAACATCCAAAACATCAACAAGATCAAAACATCAAAAACATCAAAACCTCAAAAACATCAAATACATCGCAAACATTAAAAACATGAAAACATCAAAAACATCTAAACATCAAAACATCAAAACATCAAAAACATCAAAAACATCAAAAATATTAAAAACATCAAAAACATTAAAACATCAAAAACATAAAAACATCATAAAATCAAAAACATCAAAAACATTAAAAACATCAAATAATCAAAAACATCGAAAACATCAAAAATTTCAAAAACATCAATAACATCAAAACATCAAAAACATCAAAACATCAAAAACATCAAAAAAATCAAAAACATCAAAACATAAAAAATCTCAACAACATCTAAACATCGAAACGTCAAAAACATTAAAAATATCAAAACATAAAAAACATCATAAACATCAAAACATAAAAAACATCAAAAACATCAAAACATAAAAAATCTCAAAAACACCTAAACATTGAAACGTCAAAAACATTAAAAATATCAAAAACATCGAAAACATCAAAAACATCAAAACATCAAAAACATCAAAACATCAAAAACATCAAAACATCAAAACATCAAAAAAATCAAAAACATCAAAACATAAAAAATCTCAACAACATCTAAACATCGAAACGTCAAAAACATTAAAAATATCAAAAACATCGAAAACATCAAAAATATCAAAAACATCAAAACATAAAAAATCTCAAAAACATCTAAACATCGAAACGTCAAAAACATTAAAAATATCAAAAACATCAAAAACATCAAAAATATCAAAAACGTCAAAACATCACAAACACCAAAATCTTGAAAAACATTAAAAACATCAAAAGATTAAAAACATCAAAACCTCAAAAACATCAAAAACATCAATACATCAAAACATCAAAAACATCAAAACCTAAAAAACATCAAATACATCGAAAACATAAAAAACATCAAAAACATCAAAAAGATCAAAAACATCAAAAACCATCAAAATCATCAAAAACATCAAAAACATCAAAAACATCAATAACATATAAAACATCAATAACATATAAAACATATGAAACATCAAAAACATCTAAACATCAAAACATAAAAAATCTCAAAAACATCGAAACGTCAAAAACATTTAAAATATCAAAAACACCGAAGACATTAAAAATATCAAAAACATCAAAACATCAAAAACATCAAAACATCAAAAATCAAAGACATCAAAAACATCAAAAACATCACAAACATCAAAAAATCAAAGACTTCAATAACATCAAAAACATCAAAACCATCAAAAACATCAAAAACATCAAAATCATCAAAATCATCAAAATCATCAAAAACATAAAAACACCAAAAACATCCAAAACATCCAAAACATCAAAAACATCAAAAACATCAAAAACATCAAAAACATCAAAAACATCAAAAACATCAAAAATATCATAAAATCCAAAACATCAAAAACGTCAAAACATCAAAAACATCAAAAACATCAAAAACATCAAAAACATGAAAAACATCAATAACATCAAAAGCATCAAAAACATCAAAACATCAAAAACAGCAAAACATCAAAAACATTAATAACGTCAAAACATCAAAAACATCAAAACATCAAAAACATCAATAACATATAAAACATAAAAAAAAACCAAAAACATCAAAAACATCAAAGACATCAAAAACATCAAAATCATCAAAAATTTCAAAAACGTCAATAACATATAAAACATCAAAAACATTAAAAACACCAAAAACATCAAAAACATTAAAAACTTCAAAAACATCAAAAATATCAAAAACATAAAAAATATCAAAAACATCAAAAACATCAAAAACACCAAAAACATCAACAAGATTAAAACATCAAAACCTCAAAAACAACAAATACATCGCAAACATTAAAAACATCAAAACATCAAAACATCAACACATCAAAAACATCAAAAATATTAAAAACATCAAAAACATTAAAACATTAAAACATCAAAAACATAAAAACATCATAAAATCAAAAACATCAAAATTATCAAAATCATCAAAAACATCAAAAACATCAAAAACATTAAAAACATCAAATAATCAAAAACATCGAAAACATCAAAAATTTCGAAAACATCAATAACATCAAAAGCATCCAATCATCAAAAATATCAAAAACATCAAAAACATCATAAACATCAAAACATAAAAAACATCAAAAACATCAAAACATAAAAAATCTCAAAAACACCTAAACGTCAAAAACATTAAAAATATCAAAAACATCGAAAACATCAAAAACATCAAAACATCAAAAACATCAAAACATCAAAACATAAAAATCTCAAAAACATCTAAACATCGAAACGTCAAAAACATTAAAAATATCAAAAACATCGAAAACATCAAAAATATCAAAAACATCAAAACATAAAAAAATCTCAAAAAAATCAAAGACATCAAAAATCATCAAAAACATCAAAATCATCAAAATCATCAAAAACATAAAAAACACCAAAACATAAAAAATCTCAATAACATCTAAACATCGAAACGTCAAAAACATTAAAAATATCAAAAACATCGAAAACATCAAAAATATCAAAAACATCAAAAACATCAAAACATCAAAAACATCAAAACATCAAAAACATCAAAACATCAAAAACATCAAAAAAATCAAAAACATCAAAACATAAAAATCTCAAAAACATCTAAACATCGAAACGTCAAAAACATTAAAAATATCAAAAACATCAAAAACATCAAAAACATCAAAAATATCAAAAACGTCAAAACATCACAAACACCAAAATCTTGAAAAACATTAAAAACATCAAAACATTAAAAACATCAAAACCTCAAAAACATCAAAAACATCAATACATCAAAACATCAAAAACATCAAAACCTAAAAAACATCAAATACATCGAAAACATAAAAAACATCAAAAACATCAAAAAGATCAAAAACATCAAAACCATCAAAATCATCAAAAACATCAAAAACATCAAAAACATCAATAACATATAAAACATCAATAACATATAAAACATATGAAACATCAAAAACATCTAAACATCAAAACATAAAAAATCTCAAAAACATCGAAACGTCAAAAACATTTAAAATATCAAAAACACCGAAGACATTAAAAATATCAAAAACATCAAAACATCGAAAACATCAAAACATCAAAAAATCAAAGACATCAAAAACATCAAAAACATCACAAACATCAAAAACATCAAAAAATCAAAGACTTCAAAATCATCAAAATCATCAAAAACATCAAAAACATCAAAAACATCAAAAACATCAAAACATCAAAAACATCAAAAACATCAAAAACATGAAAAACATCAATAACATCAAAAGCATCAAAAACATCAAAACATCAAAAACAGCAAAACATCAAAAACATTAATAACGTCAAAACATCAAAAACATCAAAACATCAAAAACATCAATAACATATAAAACATAAAAAAAACCAAAAACATCAAAAACGTCAAAAACATCAAAATCATCAAAAATTTCAAAAACGTCAATAACATATAAAACATCAAAAACATTAAAAACACCAAAAACATCAAAAACATTAAAAACTTCAAAAACATCAAAAATATCAAAAACATAAAAAATATCAAAAACATCAAAAGATCAAAAACACCAAAAACATCACCAAGATTACAACATCAAAACCTCAAAAACAACAAATACATCGCAAACATTAAAAACATCAAAACATCAAAACATCAAAAACATCAAAAATATTAAAAACATCAAAAACATTAAAACATTAAAACATCAAAAACATAAAAACATCATAAAATCAAAAACATCAAAATTATCAAAATCATCAAAAACATCAAAAACATCAAAAACATTAAAAACATCAAATAATCAAAAACATCGAAAACATCAAAAATTTCGAAAACATCAATAACATCAAAAGCATCCAACCATCAAAAATATCAAAAACAGCAAAAACATCATAAACATCAAAACATAAAAAACATCAAAACATAAAAAATCTCAAAAACATCTAAACATCGAAACGTCAAAACCATTAAAAATATCAAAAACATCGAAAACATCAAAAACATCAAAACATGAAAAACATCAAAACATCAAAAACATCAAAAAAATCAAAAACATCAAAACATAAAAATCTCAAAAACATCTAAACATCGAAACGTCAAAAACATTAAAAATATCAAAAACATCGAAAACATCAAAAATATCAAAAACATCAAAACATAAAAAATCTCAAAAACATCAAAGACATCAAAAATCATCAAAAACATCAAAATCATCAAAATCATCAAAAACATAAAAAACACCAAAACATAAAAAATCTCAACAACATCTAAACATCGAAACGTCAAAAACATTAAAAATATCAAAAACATCGAAAACATCAAAAATATCAAAAACATCAAAACATAAAAAATCTCAAAAACATCTAAACATCGAAACGTCAAAAACATTAAAAATATCAAAAACATCAAAAACATCAAAAATATCAAAAACGTCAAAACATCACAAACACCAAAATCTTGAAAAACATTAAAAACATCAAAACATTAAAAACATCAAAACCTCAAAAACATCAAAAACATCAATACATCAAAACATCAAAAACATCAAAACCTAAAAAACATCAAATACATCGAAAACATAAAAAACATCAAAAACATCAAAAAGATCAAAAACATCAAAAACCATCAAAATCATCAAAAACATCAAAAACATCAAAAACATCAAAAACATCAATAACATATAAAACATCAATAACATATAAAACATATGAAACATCAAAAACATCTAAACATAAAAAATCTCAAAAACATCGAAACGTCAAAAACATTTAAAATATCAAAAACACCGAAGACATTAAAAATATCAAAAACATCAAAACATCAAAAACATCAAAAAAATCAAAGACTTCAAAAACATCAAAAACATCAAAACCATCAAAAACATCAAAAACATCAAAATCATCAAAAACATCAAAAACATCAAAAACATCAATAACATATAAAACATATGAAACATCAAAAACATCTAAACATAAAAAATCTCAAAAACATCGAAACGTCAAAAACATTTAAAATATCAAAAACACCGAAGACATTAAAAATATCAAAAACATCACAAACATCAAAAACATCAAAAAATCAAAGACTTCAAAAACATCAAAAACATCAAAACCATCAAAAACATCAAAAACATCAAAATCATCAAAATCATCAAAATCATCAAAATCATCAAAATCATCAAAAACATAAAAAACACCAAAAACATCCAAAACATCAAAAACATCAAAACATCAAAAACATCAATAACATATAAAACATAAAAAAAAACCAAAAACATCAAAAACATCAAAATCATCAAAAATTTCAAAAACGTCAATAACATATAAAACATCAAAAACATTAAAAACATTAAAAACACCAAAAACATCAAAAACATTAAAAACTTCAAAAACATCAAAAATATCAAAAACATAAAAAATATCAAAAACATCAAAAACATCAAAAACATCAAAAACATCAAAAACATCAAAACATTAAAAACATCAAAAACATAAAAACATAATAAAACCCAAAACATCAAAAACATTAAAAACATTAAAAACATCAAAACATCAAAAACATCTAAACATCAAAACATCAAAACATCAAAACATCAAAACATCAAAACATCAAAACATCAAAACATCAAAACATCAAAGACATCAAAAACATCAAAAACTTCAATAACATATAAAACATAAAAAAACCAAAAACATCAAAAACATAAAAAACATCAAAAACATCAAAAACATCAAAAACATCAAAAACATCAAAAACATCAAAAACATCAAAAACATCAAAAACATCAAAAACATCAAAAGCATCAAAATCATCAAAAACATTAAAAACATCGAAAACTTCAAAAACGTCAATAACATATAAAACTTCAAAAACATTAAAAACTTCAAAAAATCAAAGACATCAAAAACATCAAAAATATGAAATAAATCAAAAACATCAAAAACAATAATAACATCAAAAACACCAAAATCTTCAAAAACATTAAAAACATCAAAACATTAAAAACATCAAAACATCAAAAACATCAAAACCATCAAAAACATCAAAAACATCAAAAACATCAAAAACATCAAAAACATCAATAACATCAAAAACATCAAAAACATCAAAAACATCAAAACATCAAAAACATCAAAAACATCAAAACATCGAAAACATCAAAAACATCGAAAACATCAAAAACATCAAAAACGTCAAAAACGTCAAAAACATGCAAAGCGTTAAAAACATCAAAAAATCAAAAACATCAAAAACTTCAAAACGTCAATAACTTATAAAACATCAAAAACATAAAAAACACCAAAAACATCAAAAACATCAAAACATCAAAAACATCTAAACATCAAAACATCAAAGCATCAAAAACATCTAAACATCAAAACCTCAAAAACATCAAAAAACATCAAAACATCAAAGCATCAAAACATCAAAAACATCTAAACATCACAACCTCAAAAACATCAAAAAACATCAAAAACATCAAAAACATCAAAAATATCAAAAACATCAAAAATATCAAAAACATCAAAACATCAAAAACATCTAAACATCAAAACATCAAAGCATCAAAACATCAAAAACATCTAAACATCAAAACCTCAAAAACATCAAAAAACATCAAAACATCAAAAATAACAAAAACATCAAAACATCAAAAACATCTAAACATCAAAACATCAAAGCATCAAAACATCAAAAACATCTAAACATCAAAACCTCAAAAACATCAAAAAACATCAAAAACATCAAAAACATCAAAAATATCAAAAACATCAAAAACATTAAAACATTAAAAACATTAGAACATCAAAAACATCAAAAACATAAAAACATCATAAAATCAAAAACATCAAAAACATCAAAACCATCAAAAACATCAATAACATCAATAACATCAAAATCATCAAAAACATCAAAAACAACAAAAACATCAAAAACATCAAAAACATCAAAAACAACAAAAACATCAAAAACATCAAAAACATCAAAAACATCAATAACATATAAAACATTAAAGACATAAAAAACACCAAAAACATCAAAAACATCAAAAACATTAAAAACATCAAAAATTTCAAAAACATCAATAACATCAAAAGTATCCAATCATCAAAAATATCAAAAACATCAAAAACATCATAAACATCAAAACATCAAAAACATCAAAACATAAAAATCTCAAAAACATCTAAACATCGAAACGTCAAAACCATTAAAAATATCAAAAACATCGAAAACTTCAAAAATATCAAAAAAATCAAAAACATCAAAAACATTAATAACATCAAAAACACCAAAATCTTCAAAAACATTAAAAACATCAAAAACATCTAAACCTCAAAAACATCAAAAAACATCATAAACATCAAAAACATCAAAAACATTAAAACATTAAAAACATCAAAAACATAAAAACATCATAAAATCAAAAACATCAATAACATATAAAACATCAAAGACATAAAAAACACCAAAATCATCAAAAACATCAAAAACATTAAAAACATCAAAAAATCAAAAACATCAAAAATATCAAAAACATCAAAAACATCAAAAACATCAAAACCTCAAAAATATCAAATACATCGAAAACATTAAAAACATCAAAACATCAAAAACATCTAAGCATCAAAACATCAAAACATCAAAACATCAAAAACATCAAAATCTCAAAAACATCAAAAAACATCAAAAAAATCAAAAAACATCAAAAACATTAAAACATTAAAAACATCAAAAACATAAAAACATCATAAAATCAAAAACATCAAAAACATCAATAACATATAAAACATCAAAGACATAAAAAACACCAAAAACATCAAAAACATCAAAAACATTAAAAACATCAAAAAATCAAAAACATCAATAACATCAAAAGTATCCAATCATCAAAAACATCAAAAACATCATAAACATCAAAACATCAATAACGTCAAAAACATCAAAACATAAAAAATCTCAAAAACATCTAAACATCGAAACGTCAAAACCATTAAAAATATCAAAAACATCGAAAACATCAAAAATATCAAAAACATCAAAACATCAAAAACATCAAAACATCAAAAACATCTAAACCTCGAAACGTCAAAAACATCAAAAACATCAAAATCATCAAAATCATCAAAAACATCAAAACATCAAAACATCAAAACATCAAAAACATCAAAAACATAAATAACATATAAAACATCAAAAATATAAAAAACACCAAAAACATCAAAAACATTAAAAACATCAAAAACATTAAAAAATCAAAAACATCAAAATCATCAAAAACACCAAAAACATCAAAAACATCAAAAACATCAAAAACATCAAAAACATCAAAAACATCAAAAACATCAAAAACATCAAAAACTTCAAAAACATCAAAACATCCAAAATATCAAAAACATAAAAATCATCAAAAACATAAAAAACACCAAAAACATCAAAAAATCAAAGACATCAAAAACATCAAAAACATCAAAATCATCAAAAACATCAATAACATCAATAACATCAAAATCATCAAAAACATCAAAAACAACGAAAACATCAAAAACATCAAAAACATCAAAAACAACAAAAACATCAAAAACATCAATAACATATAAAACATTAAAGACATAAAAAAACACCAAAAACATCAAAAACATCAAAAACATTAAAAACATCAAAAATTTCAAAAACATCAATAACATCAAAAGTATCCAATCATCAAAAATATCAAAAACATCAAAAACATCATAAACATCAAAACATCAAAAACATCAAAAACATCAAAACATAAAAAATCTCAAAAACATCTAAACATCGAAACGTCAAAACCATTAAAAATATCAAAAACATCGAAAACTTCAAAAATATCAAAAAAATCAAAAACATCAAAAACATTAATAACATCAAAAACACCAAAATCTTCAAAAACATTAAAAACATCAGAAACATCTAAACATCAAAACCTCAAAAACATCAAAAAACATCAAAAACATCAAAAACATCAAAATATTAAAACATTAAAACATCAAAAACATAAAAACATCATAAAATCAAAAACATCAATAACATATAAAACATCAAAAACATCAAAAACTTCAAAAACATAAAAACATCAAAAATATCAAAAACATAAAAAACATCAAAAACATCAAAAACATAAAAAACACCAAAAACATCAAAAACATCAAAAAATCAAAGACATCAAAAACATCAAAAACATCAAAAACATCAAAAACATCAAAAACATCAAAAACATCAAAAACATCAAAAACATCAAAAAACATCAAAAACATCAAAAATATTAAAACATTAAAACATCAAAAACATAAAAACATCATAAAATCAAAAACATCAATAACATATAAAACATCAAAGACATAAAAAACACCAAAAACATCAAAAACATCAAAACATCAAAAACATCTAAACCTCGAAACGTCAAAAACATCAAAAACATCAAAATCATCAAAATCATCAAAAACATCAAAACATCAAAACATCAAAAACATCAAAAACATAAATAACATATAAAACATCAAAAAATATAAAAAACACCAAGAACATCAAAAACATTAAAAACATCAAAAACATTAAAAAATCAAAAACATCAAAAACATCAAAAACATCAAAAACATCAAAAACATCAAAAACATCAAAAACTTCAAAAACATCAAAACATCAAAAATATCAAAAATATCAAAAACATAAAAATCATCAAAAACATCAAAAACATAAGAAACACCAAAAACATCAAAAAATCAAAGACATCAAAAACATCAAAAACATCAAAATCATCAAAAACATCAATAACATCAATAACATCAAAATCATCAAAAACATCAAAAACAACGAAAACATCAAAAACATCAAAAACATCAAAACAACAAAAACATCAAAAACATCAAAAACATCAATAACATATAAAACATTAAAGACATAAAAAAACACCAAAAACATCAAAAACATCAAAACATTAAAAACATCAAAAATTTCAAAAACATCAATAACATCAAAAGTATCCAATCATCAAAAATATCAAAAACATCAAAACATCATAAACATCAAAACATCAAAAACATCAAAAACATCAAAACATAAAAATCTCAAAAACATCTAAACATCGAAACGTCAAAACCATTAAAAATATCAAAAACATCGAAAACTTCAAAAATATCAAAAAATCAAAAACATCAAAAACATTAATAACATCAAAAACACCAAAATCTTCAAAAACATTAAAAACATCAGAAACATCTAAACATCAAAACCTCAAAAACATCAAAAAACATCAAAAACATCAAAAACATCAAAAATATTAAAACATAAAAACATCAAAAACATAAAAACATCATAAAATCAAAAACATCAATAACATATAAAACATCAAAGACATAAAAAACACCAAAAACATCAAAAACATCAAAAACATTAAAAACATCAAAAAATCAAAAACATCAAAAACATCATAAACATCAAAACATCAAAAACATCAAAAACATCAAAACATAAAAAATCTCAAAAACATCTAAACATCGAAACGTCAAAACCATTAAAAATATCAAAAACATCGAAAACATCAAAAATATCAAAAACATCAAAACATCAAAAACATCTAAACCTCGAAACGTCAAAAACATCAAAAACATCAAAATCATCAAAATCATCAAAAACATCAAAAACATCAATAACATATAAAACATCAATAACATATAAAACATCAAAAATATAAAAAACACCAAAAACATCAAAAACATTAAAAACATCAAAAACATTAAAAACATCAAAAACATCAAAATCATCAAAAACATCAAAAACATCAAAAACATCAAAAACATCAAAAACATCAAAAACATCAAAAACTTCAAAAACATAAAAACATCAAAATATCAAAAACATAAAAAACATCAAAAACATCAAAAACATAAAAAACACCAAAAACATCAAAAACATCAAAAAATCAAAGACATCAAAAACATCAAAAACATAAAAAACATCAAAGACATCAAAAACATTAAAAATATCAAAAACATCATAAACATCAAAAGCATCAAAAACATCAAAAACATCAACAACATTAATACATCAAAAGCATCAAAACCTCAAAAACATCAAATACGTCGAAAACATTAAAAACATCAAAACATCAAAAACATCTAAACATCAAAACATCAAAACATCAAAACATCTAAAACATCTACACATCAAAACATCAAAACATCAAAACATCTAAAACATCTAAACTGTAGCGTACACAATCATAATTACACAATTCCAATCATGACATACTGACACATTGTAGCACTCTGCTGCAATCCATTCACAAATAAACGTGCGGAAGTGTAAGCGTAATACGAGCACCCATTTGGGGGCTAACGTACTTAACTGCATGGTCAGCGTATTCACGCTGTCCAAACGCTGATCGCTTACCAAACATAATTATACACTATGCACTATTGATCTACATTATTATATAGAAATAAGATATGCATATAAGCGTCGCTGCGCTGCAAGCTACGCTGGCTTCCAATAGAGCGGGACCTTCCCTGCTCAAATTGGTGTAAATATAACATACTTAAAAAACACCTATCGTTGGCGTATTTCTATTACATGGCGACCATGACATAAAGTCCAGGAGGACTTAGGATTTGAATGGATCATAGCAACAAAGAAAACAAGTGCCCAAATAAACATATAGTGGAAGAGGACGACATAGTGCAAACGATAAATGAAGCGCTAGAAGAAATAGAAGTCGACGAATGGGACCATATTCGTCAAATAATGAGTGAGTTGAGCAATGAACGGTAAAAAACGCGGTGGCATAAAAAGGAAGGTTACAAAGAGAATAGCACACCTGAAGTGGCTAATCTTTGGTCAAAAACCCCTCCACCATGGTCAACGGCTGAGAAATTAACAGACGAACTCGACCACTTTAAAAAGGGTTTTGGCAAATATAAAGTCTCAAACTAAAGCTCGCTCACAACAAATAAAAACAATAAACCAAATTACTAAAAACAACTCCATCTCCACGTAGAAAATTCCGAAGAGAATAAAGAAATGTGCCAACGATTGTGAGGGAGTCTGGAGCCCGTACTGCGAGGGAACTTGCTATTTACCCAAGGACAGCAGCGAGGGAGTGTCAGCGAGCCCAGTTGACACAAAGAAGTAGGAAACAAAAGCGCTCCTTGCGTCTTCGATGGAGCATCAGCGTGCCAAGGACCGGCGACGCCCAGCTGATGCAGGACCGTGGAACTCAGCAACCAATTAAAAAATACCAGCGGAAAAAAATATAAAAAGATACATATATAAAATTAAGAAAATTATGTATAATTGAGCGAAACCTTTTCTGCCCGATTAGTAGTGTGGCCTGTAAAGCCACACGCCCATTAGGTAGGAAATTGTAAGCCGCAAGGCATCAGGCACTTCTCTCCACCTACGGGTGTATTAGGCAATGCATATCATATGCATTTATTCCCTCTAGAAAATTTTGAAAAATAATGAATAAATGAAAGAAACAAAAACATATATATATTTTCTTTTTTTTTTTTCTTTTAACAAAACCAGTCACAAATTCGAACTGGATAACGTCCTAAGAATAAATTTAACTTTGCTCAAAATGGGTCTAATAGATACCAAGACCGTTGACTCAACCGCAAACGTAATAAATAAAATAGAAATCAAGTCCGATGATCTGGAATTGATTACAATTTTATTGATAATAATAGCAGTTATGTTAGGCCTCAGTATGGCAATTAAAATTTATCAGTTGCACAATAAGTGTATTAAGAAAATATACATGAGTAGGGCAAATGACTTAGACAGTATATAAAAAAAAAGAAAAAAATAAAATAAATAGAAAAACAATTAAAACAGCAACTTTTCTTTTTCTTGCTAAGCCCACGGGCATACCGACTAACCAATGAAATGGTCGGAAATAGTCACGCAAGTAAAAAGTCTTAGAGAAGAATTCAAGAAGTCATTCAAATGCTTGAATAAGAGCGCGACCATATCAGCGCAAACAAAACTCAAGCACATTAGAATATTGATTGGATCGTATAACGAAGTTCGGCAATTATTTTGGCAAAATCGTATACATCTAGATTCAGTCCAAAACACACAAGTTAAGGACGTATTGGGACAACTGAGAGGCGATTTAATATATATCTCAGATAGACACACACTATACGTGTATTGTCCCACCAAATTGAGCGAAGACGCTAAGTTTGACGATACAATATTATTGAATGACGATAGCCCAGCGACAGCTGAAGAAGAGGAAGAAACAGATAAAAATCTGATAGACAATCAATCCGATCTGCTAAGAAGCACAAAAATGGCCACTGAAACCGAAAAAGCTCGCGATTATGTGAGACAAATTTCGTCCACTATACCGGAATTTGACGGAAAAATAGCCAACTTAACAAAATTCCTCACAGCCTTGAGATTAACAAATCGCACTAAAGGTGACCAAGAGTCCCTCGCTGTAGAGGTAATAAAAACAAAAATTAGCGGACCATTGGCAAGTAGAGTAGAATCACTGACAACAATAGAGGACATCAGTGACCTAATAAAGGCTAGCGTAAAAGGCGAATCGCCAAACGTAATAAAAGCCAAATTGCATAGTACGAAACAAATAGGGAAAACAGCCTCACAATATACCACTGAAATTGAGAATTTACGCAGATCCTTAGAAGCAGCTTATATAGCTGATCATTTGGACGCTGCTCACGCAGAAAAATACGCCACGCAAGAAGCTATAGCTGCGTTGGTAGAAAACTGGGAACACGAAAGACTTAAAACTATACTAGAGGCAGGGAATTTCAGCACCATGGATGATGCCATTGGGAAGTACATTCAAAGTTCCACAAAAATAACCGGTAATCCAAATACCGTGTTTCATTATAGTAGTCCTGGCCAGAATAGAGGCCATAGAGGTCAGAATTTTCGCGGGAACAGAGGAAACTATAACAATCGTGGAAATTTTAATAATGGCCGTGGCGAATATAATACCTATGATAACAATAGCAATTCCCGTAGACCGCATTATAATAATCGCGGAAATAACCAACGGGGTTACAATAATCAGGGTTATTACAATCAGGCTCCCTACGGAAGGAATAATAACAGAAGCAACAATAATAACAATGTGAGGATGGCTCAAAATGGTTCGGAAAACCAACAGCCACCTTTAAGTACACAAAATTAGACAAGGCAAAAGTACATGTCATCAATTTCAGTCTCAATAGATTCGTTTCGCTAACAAATATAAAAAGTGGGAAAAATTTAACGCTATTATTAGATACAGGAGCAGATATTTTTTCTAAAAGAAGATTCCGATGTCTATGACGACATAGAAAAAAATAATGTTATTAACATTCAAGGTATAGGTGAAGGAGTAATAAACTCCAAAGGTTTAGCATCAGTTGAGCTTCAAACAGGAAAATATATAATTCCACATAGTTTTCACTTGGTTGATCCAAGTTTTGCAATTCATTGCGATGGAATTATAGGCCTTGACTTCATAAAGAAATTTAATTGTCAACTTAATTATACTCAAAATGAAGACAAATTAATCCTCAGGCCAAACAATCTCAATTTTCCTTTTCAAATTCCTATAACAAATAGTGCTGGCAATAACTCCATATATTTACCAGCAAGATCTCAAGTTGTAAGGCGTGTAAATCTAATATCGTCCGATAAAAATATTTTGATTCCGAATCACTGTAGCAACTGCTGAAAATACTTTTGTCCGTGTGTTAAATACAACAAACTCTGAGGTGATATTAAATGTCACTCAGGTATGAGTCTCTTGAAAATTATGACTTAGTTCAAACTTTCCCAGTACTAAGAGAACAAACATTTTTAAAACAACTAACAAAAAATTTCCCACCTCAATATAAGCCACAATTAACAAAATTGTGCAAACAATATAGCGATATATTCGGTCTTGAATCCGAATCAATAAGTACAAACAACTTTTATAAGCAAAAGGTGAGACTGAAAGATGACGAGCCTGTCTATATAAAAAACTACCGTAGCCCGCATAGTCAAGCAGAAGAAATACAAAAATAAGTAGATAAGTTGATTAAGGATGGCATTGTTGAACCATCTGTGTCTGAATACAACAGCCCACTTCTATTAGTTCCAAAGAAATCAATAGAAGGCACAGAACAAAGAAAATGGCGTTTAGTAATTGATTGCCGCCAAATTAATAAAAAACTGCTTTCTGATAAATTTCCACTTCCAAGAATAGATGATATTCTTGACCAACTGGGTAGAGTTAAATTCTTTTCGTGTCTTGACTTAATGTCAGGATTTCACCAAATAGAACTTGATGAAAAATCAAGAGATATAACTTCCTTTTCTACGAATACTGGTTAGTATCGTTTCACACGACTACCTTTCGGTTTAAAAATTGCACCAAATTCCTTTCAGAGAATGATGACAATAGCATTCTCAGGTCTTTAACCTTCTCAAGCATTCTTGTATATGGATGACTTAATAGTAATTGATTGTTCTGAAAAGCATATGCTCAAAAACATAACAAATGTTTTTGAATTATGTAGGAAGAATAACTTAAAACTACATCCACAAAAATGTTCATTTTTCATGCATGAAGTGACTTTCCTAGGACATAAATGCACAGATAAAGGAATATTACCAGATGACAAAAATATGATGTCATTATTAATTATCCCGTATCCCATGATGCGGATAGCGCCAGAAGATTCGTTGCATTTTGCAATTACTATAGACGCTTTATTAAAAATTTCGCCGAATATTCTAGGCACATAACAAGATTATGTAAAAAGAATGTCCCGTTTGAATGGACAAATGATTGTCAAAAAGCATTCAACTACCTAAAGGAAAAGCTCATTCAACCCACACTAGTACAGTACCCAGACTTCAGCAAAGAATTTTGCATAATAACAGATGCAAGCAAACAAGCTTGTGGAGCGGTTTTAACTCAAAACCATAATGGAATTCAACTCCCAATAGCTTATGCATCCCGTTCGTTTACTAAAGGTGAAAGTAACAAAAGCACCACTGAACAAGAATTAACAGCAATTTACTGGGCAATAACACATTTTCGACCATATATATATGGCAAACACTTTATAGTGAAAACAGACCACAGACCATTAACGTTTTTATTCTCAATGACCAATCTAAGTTCAAAACTTACTCGTATGCGGTTAGAGTTAGAAGAGTACGATTTCACGGTAGAGTACTTAAAGGGAAAAGATAACTTCGTGGCAGACGCATTGTCACGCATAACAATAAAAGAATTAAGGGAATTACAGAATCAAGTCCTGAAAGTTACTACCAGGCAACAAAGTAGACGGAAACAATCCTGGCCAGGAGATGAATTAAAAACAAAAGAACCTATGCTTAGGCAAGGTCTTAGTAAAGCTTCAAAGAATCCCAACGTATTCGAAGTCATTAAAAATGACGACGTACGAAAAGTAGTAACATTGCAAATAAAAGGAAATATGTGTTTCTTTAAACACGGAAATAAAATTATTGCAAGAATAGATGTGTCTGATTTGTACACTAATGGAATTCTGGACTTAGGTCAGTTCTTCCAAAGGCTTGAAATGCAGGCCGGTATACAGCAGATTCACCTAGTTAAATTGGCACGGCATGAAAAAATCTTTGAATATATTTCAATAGATGATTTCAAAAATATGGGAAATATTATATTAAAATCATTACGAGTAGCGCTACTCAAGCCAGTGACCACAATAAATAATTTAAAAGAAATAGAAGCTATATTGTCTACATATCATGATAACTCAATAACAAGAACGTTAGCCAAAATTAAAAGACACTACTATTGGAAAGACATGTCAAAACAAATAAAAGAATACGTACGTAGATGTCATAAATGTCAAATGTCGAAAACGACAACACATACAAAAACTCCTTTAACCATTACAGAGACACCTGTAAATGCTTTCGATAAGGTAATAGTGGATACAATAGGTCCATTACCAAGAATTCTGTTATCAAAGACATATGCAAATACCTGAACATTCGAAATATTATATCGACTGCACATCATCATCAGACAGTTGGAACAGTAGAAAGAAGTCATAGGAGCTTTAATGAATATATACGATCCTACATATCAGTAGATAAAACTGATTGGGACGTATGGCTTCAATATTTTGCATACTGTTTCAATACAGCACCTTCTATGGCACATGGCTATTGTCCATATGAACTAGTGTTCGGCAAACAAAGTAATTTCCCAACAGATTTTCATAAAAGTAATACCATGAACCCACTATATAACGTGGATGATTATGCTAAAGAGTCTAAGTTTAGGTTAGAAATGGCATACAAAAGAGCCAGAATAATGATAGAAAAACATAAGGCCAATAATAAGAAATATTATGATAGGAAGCAGGCAGATTTTGCTATTAATATAGGAGATCAGGTTTTATTGAGAAATGAAACTGGACATAAGTTAGAAACCCAATATTTAGGACCGTATACGGTGATAGATATAGAAAAAGATAATATAACAATTAAGTCAAAGAAAGATAAGGCACAAATAGTGCACAAAGATAGGCTAAAAAGTTGCAGAATTTAAAAAAATATATATATAAAGAAAAAGTAAAAATACTAAACAAAGCGCATAATAATAATAATAACTAATACAAAAAAATATATTTAAAAAAATAATAAATATTAAAATTAAATTAAAATAACTCCATTAAATTACGTTATTTTTCAAAAGGAGGAAGATGTAGCGTACACTATCATAATTACACAATTACAATCATGACATACGGACACATTGTAGCACTCTGCTGCAATCCATTCACAAATAAACGTGCGGAAGTGTAAGCGTAATACGAGCACCCATTTGGGGGCCAACGTACTTAACTGCATGGTCAGCGTATTCACGGTGTCCAAACGCTGATCGCTTACCAAACATAATTATACACTATGCACTATTGATCTACATTATTATATAGAAATATGCAAGCTACGCTGGCAGCGCTGCTATTTCAACTTAGATTATAAAAAGCTTTGTATGTCAGAACTTAAGAAAAATGATCATTGTAACCATTACCGATTTGACTTCCAATAGAGCGGGAACTTCCCTGCTCAAACATTGGTGTAAATAAAACATACTTAAAAAACACCTATCGTTGGCGTACTTCTATTACAAAACATCAAAATCTCAAAAACATCAAAAACATCGAAAACATCAAAAACATCCAAAACATCAAAACATTAAAAACATTAAAACATCAAAAACATAAAAACATCATAAAATCAAAAACATCAAAACCATCAAAAACATCTAAACATCAAAACCTCAAAAACATCAAATACATCGAAAACATTAAAAACATCAAAACATCAAAATCATTAAAAACATCAAAACATCAAAAACATCAAAACATCAAAACATCAAAAACATCAAAACATTAAAACATCAAAAACATAAAAACATCATAAAATCAAAAACATCAAAAACATCAAAATCATCAAAAACATCAAAAAAATCAAAAACATCAATAACATATAAAACATCAAAGACATAAAAAACACCAAAAACATCAAAAACGTTAAAAACATCAAAAAATCAAAAATATCGAAAACATAAAAATTTCACAAACATCAATAACATCAAAAGCATCCAATCATCAGAAATATCAAAAACATCAAAAACATCAAAACATAAAAAATCTCAAAACCATCTAAACATCGAAACGTCAAAAACATTAAAAATATCAAAAACATCGAAAACATCGAAAATATCAAAAACATCAAACATCAAAAACATCAAAAAATCAAAAACATCAAAAACATTAATAACATCAAAAATACCAATACTTTAAAAACATTAAAAACATCAAAACATTAAAAACATTAAAAACATCAAAAACATCAAAAACATCAAAAACATCAAAAACATCAAAAACATCAAAAACATGATTAACATCAAAAACATAAAAAACATCAAAAAAATCGAAAACATCAAAAACATCAAAAACATTAATAACATCAAAAATACCAATATCTTTAAAAACATTAAAAACATAAAAACATTAAAAACATTAAAAACATCAAAAAAATCAAAACATCAAAAACATTAATAACATCAAAAATACTAATATCTTTAAAAACATTAAAAACATCAAAACATTAAAAACATTAAAAACATCAAAAACATCAAAAACATCAAAAACATGATTAACATCAAAAACATAAAAAACATCAAAAACATTAAAAACATCAAAACATCAAAAACATCAAAAACATCAAAAACATAAAAACATCATAAAATCAAAAACATCAAAAACATCAAAAACTTCAAAAGCATCAATAACATATAAAACATCAAAAACACAAAAGCATCAAAAACATCAAAAACATCATAAACATCAAAACATCAAATACATCAGAAACACCAAAAACATCAAAAACATCAAAACATTAAAAACATCAAAACATCAGAAACATAAAAACATCAAAAAATCAAAAATATCAAAAACATCACAAAACATCAAAAACATCAATAACATCAAAAACATCAGAAACATCAAAAACATCAAAAACATCAAAAACATCAAAAACATCAAAAACATCAAAAACATCAAAAACATCAAAAACATCAAAAACAACAAAACATTAAAAACATCAAAACATCAGAAACATAAAAACATCATAAAATCAAAAACATCAAAAACATCACAAATCATCAAAAACATCAAAAACATAAAAAAACCAAAAACACAAAAACATCAAAAACATCAAAATCATCAAAACATCAAAAACATAAAAAATCAAAAATTTCCAAAACATCAATAACATATAAAACATCAAAAAATTAAAAACATCAACAACATCAAAAATTTCAAAAACATCAATAACATCAAAAGCATCCAATCATCAAAAATATCAAAAACATCGAAAACATCATAAACTTCAAAACATCAAAAACATCAAAACATAAAAAATCTCAAAAACATCTAAAAACATCACAAATCATCAAAAACATCAAAAAAAACCAAAAACACAAAAAGATCAAAAACATCAAAAACATCAAAATCATCAAAAACATCAAAAACATCAAAAGCATCCAATCATCAAAAATATAAAAACATCGAAAACATCAAAAACATCAAAACATAAAAAATCTCAAAAACATTAAAAACATCTAAACATCGAAACGTCAAAAATATTAGAAATATCAAGAACATCGAAAACATCACAAATATCAAAAACATCAAAACATCAAAAACATCAAAACATCAAAAACATCAAAAAAATCAAAAACATCACAAACATTAATAAAATCAAAAACGCCAAAATTTCCAAAAACATTAAAAACATCAAAACATTAAAAACATCAAAACATCAAAACATCAAAATCATCAAAACATTCAACATCAAAAACATCAAAACATTCAAAACATCAAAACATCAAAACATCAAAAACATCCAAAACATCAAAACATTAAAAACATTAAAACATCAAAAACATAAAAACATCATAAAATCAAAAACATCAAAACCATCAAAAACATCTAAACATCAAAACCTCAAAAACATCAAATACATCGAAAACATTAAAAACATCAAAACATCAAAATCATTAAAAAACATCAAAACATCAAAAACATCAAAAACATCTAAACATCAAAACATCAAAACATCAAAACATCAAAACATCAAAACATCAAAACATCAAAACATCAAAACATCAAAACATCAAAACATCTAAAACATCTAAACATCAAAACATCAAAACATCTAAAACATCTAAACATCAAAACCTCAAAAACATCAAAAACATCGAAAACATCAAAAACATCAAAAACATCAAAACATTAAAACATCAAAAACATAAAAACATCATAAAATCAAAAACATCAAAAACATCAAAATCATCAAAAACATCAAAAAAATCAAAAACATCAATAACATATAAAACATCAAAGACATAAAAACACCAAAAACATCAAAAACGTTAAAAACATCAAAAAATCAAAAATATCGAAAACATAAAAAATTTCAAAAACATCAATAACATCAAAAGCATCCAATCATCAGAAATATCAAAAACATCAAAACATCAAAACATAAAAAATCTCAAAACCATCTAAACATCGAAACGTCAAAAACATTAAAAATATCAAAAACATCGAAAACATCGAAAATATCAAAAATATCAAACATCAAAAACATCAAAAAAATCAAAAACATCAAAAACATTAATAACATCAAAAACATCAAAAACATCAAAAACATGATTAACATCAAAAACATAAAAAACATCAAAAAAATCAAAAATATCAAGAACATCAAGAACATCAAAAACATCAAAAACATCAAAAACATGATTAACATCAAAAACATAAAAAACATCAAAAACATCAAAAACATGATTAACATCAAAAACATAAAAAACATCAAAAAAATCAAAAAAATCAAAAACATTAATAACATCAAAAATACCAATATCTTTAAAAACATTAAAAACATTAAAAACATTAAAAACATCAAAAACATCAAAAACATCAAAACATTAATAACATCAAAAATACCAATATCTTTAAAAACATTAAAAACATCAAAACATTAAAAACATTAAAAACATCAAAAACATCAAAAACATGATTAACATCAAAAACATAAAAAACATCAAAAACATTAAAAACATCAAAACATCAAAAACATCAAAAACATAAAAAACATAAAAACATCATAAAATCAAAAACATCAAAAACATCAAAAACTTCAAAAGCATCAATAACATATAAAACATCAAAAACACAAAAAGCATCAAAACATCAAAAACATCATAAACATCAAAACATCAAATACATCAGAAACACCAAAAACATCAAAAACATCAAAACATTAAAAACATCAAAACATCAGAAACATAAAAACATCAAAAAATCAAAATATCAAAAACATCACAAAACATCAAAACATCAAAAACATCAATAACATCAAAAACATCAGAAACATCAAAAACATCAAAAACATCAAAAACATCAAAAACATCAAAAACATCAAAAACATCAAAAACATCAAAAACATGAAAAACATCAAAACATTAAAAACATCAAAACATCAGAAACATAAAAACATCATAAAATCAAAAACATCACAAATCATCAAAAACATAAAAAAACCAAAAACACAAAAACATCAAAAACATCAAAATCATCAAAACATCAAAAACATAAAAAATCAAAAATTTCCAAAACATCAATAACATATAAAACATCAAAAAATTAAAAACATCAACAACATCAAAAATTTCAAAAACATCAATAACATCAAAGCATCCAATCATCAAAAATATCAAAAACATCGAAAACATCATAAACTTCAAAACATCAAAAACATCAAAACATAAAAAATCTCAAAAACATCTAAAAACATCACAAATCATCAAAAACATCAAAAAAACCAAAAACACAAAAAGATCAAAAACATCAAAAACATCAAAATCATCAAAAACATCAAAAACATCAAAAACATCAAAAGCATCCAATCATCAAAAATATAAAAACATCGAAAACATCATAAACATCAAAACATCGAAAACGTCAAAAACATCAAAACATAAAAAATCTCAAAAACATCAAAAACATCTAAACATCGAAACGTCAAAAATATTAGAAATATCAAGAACATCGAAAACATCACAAATATCAAAAACATCAAAACATCAAAAACATCAAAAACATCAAAACATCAAAAACATCAAAAAAATCAAAAACATCACAAACATTATAAAAATCAAAAACGCCAAAATTTCCAAAAACATTAAAAACATCAAAACATTAAAAACATCAAAACATCAAAACATGAAAATCATCAAAACATTCAAAACATTCAACATCAAAAACATCAAAACATTCAAAACATCAAAACATCAAAAACATCAAAACATTCAAAACATCAGAACATCAAAAACATAAAAACATTATAAAATCAAAAACATCAAAAACATCAAAACCATCAAAATTATCAAAAACATGAAAAACATAAAAAACATCAATAACATCAAAAACATCAAAAACATCAAAAACATCAAAACATCAAAAACATCAAAAACATCAAAATCATCAATAACATATAAAACACATAAAACATCAAAAACATAAAAAAATCAAAAACATCAAAAACATCAAAATCATCAATAACATACAAAACATATAAAACAACAAAAACATTAAAAAATCAAAAACATAAAAAACATCAAAAACTTCAAAAACATCAATAACATATAAAACATCAAAAACTTCAAAAACATCAAAAATATCAAAAACATCAAAATCATCAAAAACATCAAAATCATCAATAACATCAATAACATATAAAACATCAAAAACATCAAAAATTTCAAAAACATCAATAACATATAAAACATCAAAGAATTAAAAATACCAAAAACATCAAAAACATTAAAAACATAAAAAAATCAAAAACATCAAAAATTTCAAAAACATCAAAAACATCAAAAACATCAAAAATATCAAAAATATCAAAAACATCAAAAACGTCAAAACATCAAAAACATCTAAACATCAAAACCTCAAAAACATCAAAAATATCAAAAACATCGAAAACATCATAAACATTAAAACATCAAAACATCAAAAACATCAAAACATAAAAAACATCAAAATCATCAATAACATCAATAACATATAAAACATCAAAAACATCAATAACATATAAAACATCAAAGACATAAACAAAACCAAAAACATCAAAAACATTAAAAACATAAAAAAATCAAAAACATCAAAAATTTCAAAAACATCAAAAACATCAAAACCATCAAAATTATCAAAAACATGAAAAACATAAAAAACATCAATAACATCAAAAACATCAAAAACATCAAAAACATCAAAACATCAAAAACATCAAAAACATCAAAATCATCAAAATCATCAATAACATCAATAACATATAAAACATCAAAAACATCAAAAATTTCAAAAACATCAATAACATATAAAACATCAAAGACATAAAAAAAACCAAAAACATCAAAAACATTCAAAACATAAAAAAATCAAAAACATCAAAAATTTCAAAAACATCAAAAACATCAAAAACATCAAAAACATCAAAAATATCAAAAAAATCAAAAACATCAAAAACATCAATAACATATAAAACATCAAAAACTTCAAAAACATCAAAAACATCAAAATCATCAAAAACATCAAAATCATCAATAACATCAATAACATATAAAACATCAAAAACATCAAAAATTTCAAAAACATCAATAACATATAAAACATCAAAGACATAAAAAAACCAAAAACATCAAAAACATTAAAAACATAAAAAAATCAAAAACATCAAAAATTTCAAAAACATCAGAAACATCAAAAACATCAAAACCATCAAAATTATCAAAAACATGAATAACATAAAAACATCAATAACATCAAAAACATCAAAAACATCAAATACATCAAAACCTCAAAAACATCAAAAACATCAAAATCATCAATAACATATAAAACATATAAAACATCAAAAACATTAAAAAAATCAAAAACATAAAAACATCAAAAACTTCAAAAACATCAATAACATATAAAACATCAAAAACTTCAAAAAACATCAAAAATATCAAAAACATCAAAATCATCAAAAACATCAAAATCATCAATAACATCAATAACATATAAAACATCAAAAACATCAAAAATTTCAAAACATCAATAACATATAAAACATCAAAGACATTAAAAAAACCAAAAACATCAAAAACATTAAAAACATAAAAAAATCAAAAACATCAAAAATTTTAAAAACATCAAAAACATCAAAAATATCAAAAATATCAAAAACATCAAAAACGTCAAAACATCAAAAACATCTAAACATCAAAACCTCAAAAACATCAAAAATATCAAAAACATCGAAAACATCATAAACATTAAAACATCAAAACATCAAAAACATCAAAACATAAAAAACATCAAAATCATCAATAACATCAGTAACATATAAAACATCAAAGACATAAACAAAACCAAAAACATCAAAAACATTAAAAACATAAAAAAATCAAAAACATCAAAAATTTCAAAAACATCAAAAACATCAAAACCATCAAAATTATCAAAAACATGAAAAACATAAAAAACATCAATAACATCAAAAACATCAAAAACATCAAAAACATCAAAACATCAAAAACACCAAAATCATCAATAACATCAATAACATATAAAACATCAAAAACATCAAAAATTTCAAAAACATCAATAACATATAAAACATCAAAGACATAAAAAAAACCAAAAACATCAAAAACATTAAAAACATAAAAAAATCAAAAATTTCAAAAACATCAAAAACATCAAAAATATCAAAAAATCAAAAACATCAAAAACTTCAAAAACTTCAAAAACATCAATAACATATAAAACATCAATAACATATAAAACATCAAAAACTTCAAAAACATCAAAAACATCAAAACATCAAAATCATCAAAAACATCAAAATCATCAATAACATCAATAACATATAAAACATCAAAAACATCAAAAATTTCAAAAACATCAATAACATATAAAACATCAAAGACATAAAAAAACCAAAAACATCAAAAACATTAAAAACATAAAAAATCAAAAACATCAAAAATTTCAAAAACATCAGAAACATCAAAAACATCAAAACCATCAAAATTATCAAAAACATGAAAAACATAAAAAACATCAATAACATCAAAAACATCAAAAACATCAAAACCTCAAAAACATCAAAAACATCAAAAACATCAAAAACATCAAAATCATCAAAATCATCAATAACATATAAAACACATAAAACATCAAAAACATAAAAAAAATCAAAAACATCAAAAACATCAAAATCATCAATAACATATAAAACATATAAAACATCAAAAACATAAAAAAATCAAAAACATCAAAAACATCAAAAACTTCAAAAACATCAATAACATATAAAACATCAAAAACTTCAAAAACATCAAAAACATCAAAATCATCAAAAACATCAAAATCATCAATAACATCAATAACATATATGTAAAACATCAAAAACATAAAAAACACCAAAAACATCAAAAACATCAAAAACATTAAAAACATCAAAAAATCAAAGACATCAAAAACATCAAAAACATCAAAAATATCAAAAACATCAACAACATCATACACATCAAAAACATCAAAAACATTAAAAGCATTAAAAACATCTAAACATCAAAACCTCAAAAACATCAAAATCATCAATAACATATAAAACATATAAAACATCAAAAACATAAAAAAAATCAAAAACATTAAAAACATGAAAACATGAAAAACATCTAATCATCAATAACATCAATAACATATAAAACATCAAAAACATAAAAAACACCAAAAACATCAAAAACATCAAAACATTAAAAACATCAAAAAATCAAAGACATCAAAAACATCAAAAACATCAAAAATATCAAATACATCAACAACATCATAAACATCAAAAACATCAAAAACATTAAAAACATTAAAAACATCAAAACATCGAAAACATCAAAAACATCAAATACATCAAAAACATCAAAAACATCAATAACATCAAAAACATCAAAAAATCAAAAACATCAAAACATCAAAAACATCAAAACATTAAATACATCAAAACATCAGAAACACAAAAACATCATAAAATCAAAAACATCAAAAACATCACACATCATCAAAAACATCAAAAAAACCAAAAACATCAAAAGAAACCAAAAACACAAAAATATCAAAAACATCAAAATCATCAAAAACATCAAAAACATCAAAAACATCAAAAAAATCAAAAATTTCAAAAACATCAAAAACATCAAAAACATTAAATACATCAGAAACATCAAAAACATCAAAAACATCAAAAACATGAAAAACATCGAAACATTAAAAACATCAAAACATCAGAAACATAAAAACATCATAAAATCAAAAACATCAAATACATCACAAATCATCAAAAACATCAAAAAATCAAAGACATCAAAAACATCAAAACATCAAAAATATCAAAAACATCAGAAACATCAAAAACATCAAAAACATCTAAACATCAAAACCTCAAAAACATCAAAAATATCAAAAACATCGAAAACATCATAAACATTAAAACATCAAAAACATCAAAACATAAAAACATAAAAATCTCAAAAACATCTAAAAACATCACAAATCATCAAAAACATCAAAAACATCAATAACATCAAAAACTTCAGAAACATCAAAAACATCAAAAAACATCAAAAACATCAAAAACATCAAAAACATCAAAACATTAAAAACATCGAAACGTCAGAAACATAAAAACATCATAAATCAAAAACATCACAAATCATCAAAAACATCAAAAACATCAAAAAAATCAAAAATTTCAAAGACATCATTAACATATAAAACATCAAAGACATAAAAAAAACCAAAAACATCAAAAAAATCAAAAACATTAAAAACATCAAAACCATCAAAATTATCAAAAACATGAAAAACATAAAAAACATCAATAACATCAAAAACATCAAAAACATCAAAAACATCAAAACATCAAAAACATCAAAAACATCAAAATCATCAAAATCATCAATAACATCAATAACATATAAAACATCAAAAACATCAAAAATTTCAAAAACATCAATAACATATAAAACATCAAAGACATAAAAAAAAACCAAAAACATCAAAAACATTAAAAACATAAAAAATCAAAAACATCAAAAATTTCAAAAACATCAAAAACATCAAAAATATCAAAAAAATCAAAAACATCAAAAACTTCAAAAACATCAATAACATATAAAACATCAAAAACTTCAAAAACATCAAAAACATCAAAAACATCAAAATCATCAAAAACATCAAAATCATCAATAACATCAATAACATATAAAACATCAAAAACATCAAAAATTTCAAAAACATCAATAACATATAAAATATCAAAGACATAAAAAAACCAAAAACATCAAAAACATTAAAAACATAAAAAATCAAAAATTTCAAAAACATCAGAAACATCAAAAACATCAAAACCATCAAAATTATCAAAAACATGAAAAACATAAAAACATCAATAACATCAAAAACATCAAAAACATCAAATACATCAAAACCTCAAAAACATCAAAATCATCAATAACATATAAATCATATAAAACATCAAAAACATTAAAAAATCAAAAACATAAAAAAACATCAAAAACTTCAAAAACATCAATAACATAAAACATCAAAAACTTCAAAAACATCAAAAATATCAAAAACATCAAAATCATCAAAATCATCAATAACATCAATAACATATAAAACATCAAAAACATCAAAAATTTCAAAAACATCAATAACATATAAAACATCAAAGACATTAAAAAAACCAAAAACATCAAAAACATTAAAAACATAAAAAAATCAAAAACATCAAAAATTTTAAAAACATCAAAAACATCAAAAATATCAAAAATATCAAAAACATCAAAAACGTCAAAACATCAAAAACATCTAAACATCAAAACCTCAAAAATATCAAAAATATCAAAAACATCGAAAACATCATAAACATTAAAACATCAAAACATCAAAAACATAAAAACATCAAAATCATCAATAACATCAATAACATATAAAACATCAAAAACATTAAAAATTTCAAAAACATCAATAACATATAAAACATCAAAGACATAAACAAAACCAAAAACATCAAAAACATTAAAAACATAAAAAAATCAAAAACATCAAAAATTTCAAAAACATCAAAAACATCAAAACCATCAAAATTATCAAAAACATGAAAAACATAAAAAACATCAATAACATCAAAAACATCAAAAACATCAAAAACATCAAAACATCAAAAACATCAAAATCATCAAAATCATCAATAACATCAATAACATATAAAACATCAAAAACATCAAAAATTTCAAAAACATCAATAACATATAAAACATCAAAGACATAAAAATAACCAAAAACATCAAAAACATTAAAAACATAAAAAAATCAAAAACATCAAAAATTTCAAAAACATCAAAAACATCAAAAATATCAAAAAAATCAAAAACATCAAAAACTTCAAAAACTTCAAAAACATCTATAACATATAAAACATCAAAAACATCAAAAACATCAAAAACATCAAAATCATCAAAAACATCAAAATCATCAATAACATCAATAACATATAAAACATTAAAAACATCAAAAATTTCAAAAACATCAATAACATATAAAACATCAAAGACATAAAAAAACCAAAAACATCAAAAACATTAAAAACATAAAAAAAATCAAAAACATCAAAAATTTCAAAAACATCAGAAACATCAAAAACATCAAGACCATCAAAATTATCAAAAACATGAAAAACATAAAAAACATCAATAACATCAAAAACATCAAAAACATCAAAAACATCAAAACCTCAAAAACATCAAAAACATCAAAAACTTCAAAATCATCAAAATCATCAATAACATATAAAACATCAAAAAACATAAAAAAATCAAAAACATCAAAAACATCAAAATCATCAATAACATATAAAACATATAAAACATCAAAAACATAAAAAATCAAAAACATCAAAAATATCAAAAACTTCAAAAACATCAATAACATATAAAACATCAAAAACTTCAAAAACATCAAAAACATCAAAATCATCAAAAACATCAAAATCATCAATAACATCAATAACATATAAAACATCAAAAACATAAAAAACACCAAAAACATCAAAAACATTAAAAACATCAAAAAATCAAAGACATCAAAAACATCAAAAACATCAAAAATATCAAAAACATCAACAACATCATAAACATCAAAAACATCAAAAACATTAAAAACATTAAAAACATCTAAACATCAAAACCTCAAAAACATCAAAATCATCAATAACATATAAAACATATAAAACATCAAAAACATAAAAAAAAATCAAAAACATTAAAAACATGAAAACATCAAAAACATCTAATCATCAATAACATCAATAACATATAAAACATCAAAAACATAAAAAACACCAAAAACATCAAAAACATCAAAAACATTAAAAACATCAAAAAATCAAAGACAACAAAAACATCAAAAACATCAAAAATATCAAATACATCAACAACATCATAAACATTAAAAACATCAAAAACATTAAAAACATTAAAAACATCAAAACATCGAAAACATCAAAAACATCAAATACATCAAAAACATCAAAAACATCAATAACATCAAAAACATCAAAAAAATCAAAAACATCAAAAACATCAAAACATTAAATACATCAAAACATCAGAAACACAAAAACATCATAAAATCAAAAACATCAAAAACATCACACATCATCAAAAACATCAAAAAAAACCAAAAACATCAAAAGAAACCAAAAACACAAAAATATCAAAAACATCAAAATCATCAAAAACATCAAAAACATCAAAAACATCAAAAAAATCAAAAATTTCAAAAACATCAAAAACATCAAAAACATTAAATACATCAGAAACATCAAAAACATCAAAAACATCAAAAACATGAAAAACATCGAAACATTAAAAACATCAAAACATCAGAAACATAAAAACATCATAAAATCAAAAACATCAAAAACATCACAAATCATCAAAAACATCAAAAAATCAAAGACATCAAAAACATCAAAAACATCAAAAATATCAAAAACATCAGAAACATCAAAAACATCAAAAACATCTAAACATCAAAACCTCAAAAACATCAAAAATATCAAAAACATCGAAAACATCATAAACATTAAAACATCAAAAACATCAAAACATAAAAACATAAAAAATCTCAAAAACATCTAAAAACATCACAAATCATCAAAAACATCAAAAACATCAATAACATCAAAAACTTCAGAAACATCAAAAACATCAAAAAACATCAAAAACATCATAAACATCAAAAACATCAAAAACATCAAAAACATGAAAAACATCAAAACATTAAAAACATCAAAACGTCAGAAACATAAAAACATCATAAAATCAAAAAACATCACAAATCATCAAAAACATCAAAAACATCAAAAAAATCAAAAATTTCAAAGACATCATTAACATGTCTGCCAAAGACATAAAAAAAAACCAAAAACATCAAAAAAATCAAAAACATTAAAAACATCAAAAATTTCAAAAACATCAATAACATCAAAAGCATCCAATCATCAAAATTATCAAAAACATCATAAACATCAGAACATCAAAAACTTCAAAAACATCAAAAACATCAAAAACATCAAAAACATCAAAAACATCAAAAACATCAAAAGCATCAAAAGCATCAAAAACATCAAAATCATCAATAACATATAAAACATATAAAACATCAAAAACATAAACAACATCAAAAACATCGAAATCATCAAACACATCAAAAACATCAAAATCATCAAAAACATCAAAAACTTCAAAAACATCAATAACATATAAAACATCAAAAACATAAAAACACCAAAAACATCAAAAACATCAAAAACATCAAAAACATCAAAAACATCAAAAAATCAAAGACATCAAAAACATCAAAAATATCAAAAACATCAAAAACAGCAAAAACATCTAAACATCAAAACCTCAAAAACATTAAAAACATCAAAAAATCAAAGACATCAAAAACATCTAAACATCAAAACCTCAAAAACATCAAATACATCGAAAACATTAAAAACATCAAAACATCAAAAACATCTAACATCAATAACATATAAAACATCAAAAATATAAAAAACACCAAAAACATCAAAAACATCTAAACATCGAAACGTCAAAAATATTAAAAATATCAATAACATCGAAAACATCACAAATATCAAAAACATCAAAACATCAAAAACATCAAAACATCAAAAACATCAAAAACATCAAAAACTTCAAAAACATCAAAAACATCAAAAACTTCAAAAACATAAAAAACATTAATAAAATCAAAAACACCAAAATCTACAAAAACATTAAAAACATCAAAACATCAACAATATCAAAAACATCAAAAACATCAAAACCTCGAAAACATCAAATACATCGAAAACATTAAAAACATCAAAACATCAAAAACATCTAAACATCAAAAACATCAATAACATATAAAACATCAAAAACATAAAAAACACCAAAAACATCAAAAACATCAAAACATCAAAAACATCAAAAACATCAAAAATATCAATAACATCAAAAACATCAAAAACATCAAAAAAATCAAAAAACATCAAGAACATCAAAAACATGAAAAACATCAAAACATTAAAAACATCAAAAAAATCAAAAACATCAAAAACATGAAAATCATCAAAACAATAAAAACATCAAAACATCAAAACCTCAAAAACATCGAAAACATTAAAAACATCAAAACATCAAAATCATCAAAAACATCAAAACATTCAAAACATCGAAAACATAAAAACATTATAAAATCAAAAACATCAAAAACATCAAAATCAGCAAAAACATCAAAAACATTAATAACATTAAGAACATCAAAAACATCAAAAACATCAAAAACATCAAAAACATCAAAAACATCAAAAACATCGAAAACATCAATAACATATAAAACATCAAAAACACCAAAAACATCAAAAACATCAAAACTTCAAAACATCAAAAACATCAAAAACATCAAAAGCATCAAAACATCAAAATCATCACTAACATATAAAAGATATAAAACATCAAAAACATCAAAAACATCAAAATCATCAAACACATCAAAAACATCAAAAAGTTCAAAAACATCAAAAACATCAAAAAAATCAAAAAACATCAAAAACATGAAAAACATCAAAACATCGAAACGTCAAAAATATTAAAAATATCAATATCATCGAAAACATCACAAATATCAAAAACATCAAAAACATCAAAACATCAAAAACATCAAAAACATCAAAACATCAACAATATCAAAAACATCAAAAACATCAAAAACATCAAAACCTCGAAAACATCAAATACATCGAAAACATTAAAAACATCAAAACATCAAAAACATCTAAACATCAAAAACATCAATAACATATAAAACATCAAAAACATAAAAAACATTAATAAAATCAAAAACACCAAAATCTTCAAAAACATTAAAAACATCAAAACATCAACAATATCAAAAACATCAAAAACATCAAAACCTCGAAAACATCAAATACATCGAAAACATTAAAAACATCAAAACATCAAAAACATCTAAACATCAAAAACATCAATAACATATAAAACATCAAAAACATAAAAAAGACCAAAAACATCAAAAACATCAAAACATCAAAAACATCAAAAACATCAAAAAAATCAAAAACATCAAAAACATCAAAAACATCAAAAAAATCAAAAAACATCAAAAACATCAAAAACATGAAAAACATCAAAACATTAAAAACATCAAAAAAATCAAAAACATCAAAAACATCAAAAACATGAAAATCATCAAAACATTAAAAACATCAAAACATCAGAAACATAAAAACATCATAAAATCAAAAACATCAAAAACATCACAAATCATCAAAAACATCAAAAAAACCAAAAACACAAAAATATCAAAAACATCAAAAACATCATAATCATCAAAAACATCATAATCATCAAAAACATCAAAAAAATCAACAATTTCAAAAACATCAATAACATATAAAACATCAAAGACATTAAAAACAAGTAAGAAAGCTACAGTCGAGTTTGCTCGACTGTGAGATACCCGCCACCCAATTTTACCATCAAAATATTATATTTATATAATAGTATAAAAATATACTAAAAAAAAATATACTAAAAATACCAAAATAATATATCAAAATTTTCTTTGTTCGAAGTTATTAGCTTGGCGGCACTTTAGTTGGTTTATTGAACACCATTATTATGTCGCGGAGTGTCATAGCAACTAGCTAGGCAGCACTAGCAGTTGCTCGTGGTAACGCCTTATAAAAGTCATATCTTAATAACTTCTGTGTTTTTTATCCGATTGTAACCGAATTCGCAGAGATCATTAAGATGGTGATTAGTATTGTGCGTACCAAAATTGAACGTTCTAGGTTTAAAACGACGCTTGCAATTCGGTTTTATTCGATTTACGGGGCGGGAGGGGGTCGTGGCCAAAATCAAAAACAAACTTGATCTGCGTGCAACAATAAGACATACTGTCGCGAAAAATTTGTTGCTCTATCTCTTATAGTCTCTGAGATCTAGGTGTTCATACGGACGGACAGACGGACAGACGGACATGGCTATATCGTCTCGGCTGTTGACGCTGATCAAGAATATATATACTTTATGGGGTCGGAGAAGCTTCCTTCTGCCTGTTACATACATTTTCGGTCGGCACAAAGCCATAATACCCTTCTACCCTTTGGGTAGGCGGGTATAAAAACCAAAAACATCAAAAAAATTAAAAACATCAAAAACATCAAAAATTTCAAAAACATCAATATCATCAAAAGCTTCCAATCATCAAAAATATAAAAAACATCGAAAACATCATAAACATTAAAACATCAAAAAACATCAAAAACATCAAAAACATCAAAACATTAAAAACATCAAAACATCAGAAACATAAAAACATCATAAAATCAAAAACATCAAAAACATCACAAATCATCAAAAACATCAAAAAAATCAAAAATTTCAAAGACATCATTAACATGTAAAACATCAAAGACATAAAAAAAACCAAAAATACAAAAACATCAAAAACATCAAAATCATCAAAAACATCAAAAACATCAAAAACATCAATAACATATAAAACATCAAAGACATAAAAAAAAACCAAAAACATCAAAAATTTCAAAAACATCAATAACATCAAAAGCGTCCAATCATCAAAAATATCAAAAACATCAAAAATATCATAAACATCAAAACATCAAAAACATCAAAAACATCCAAACATCAAAAATATCAAATACATCTAAACATCGAAACGTCAAAAATATTAAAAATATCAAAAACATCACAAATATCAAAAACATCAAAAAAATCAAAAACATCAAAAACTTCAAAAACATTAATAAAATCAAAAACACCAAAATCTTCAAAAACATTAAAAACATCAAAAACATCAAAAATATCAAAAACATCAAAAACATCAAAAACATCAAAAACATCAAAACATCAAAAACATCTAAACATCAAAACCTCAAATACATCGAAAACATTAAAAACATCAAAACATCAAAATCATCAAAAACATCAAAACATTCAAAACATCGAAAACATAAAAACATTATAAAATCAAAAACATCAAAAACATCAAAATCAGCAAAAATATCAAAAACATTAATAACATTAAGAACATCAAAAACATCAAAAACATCAAAAACATCAAAAACATCAAAAACATCAAAAACATCAAAAACATCAAAAACATCGAAAACATCAAAAACATCAAAAACATCAAAAACATATAAAACATCAAAAACATAAAAAACACCAAAAACATCAAAAACATCAAAAACTTCAAAAACATCAAAAACATCAAAAACATCAAAACATCAAAAACATCAAAACATCAAAAACATCTAAACATCAAAACCTCAAATACATCGAAAACATTAAAAACATCAAAATCATCAAAAACATCAAAACATTCAAAACATCGAAAACATAAAAACATTATAAAATCAAAAACATCAAAAACATCAAAATCAGCAAAAATATCAAAAACATTAATAACATTAAGAACATCAAAAACATCAAAAACATCAAAAACATCAAAAACATCAAAAACATCAAAAACATCGAAAACATCGAAAACATCGAAAACATCGAAAACATCAAAACATCAAAAACATCAATAACATATAAAACATCAAAAACATCAAAAACACCAAAAGCATCAAAAACATCAAAACCATCAAAATCATCACTAACATATAAAAGATATAAAACATCAAAAACATAAAAAACATCAAAAACATCAAAATCATCAAACACATCAAAAACATCAAAAAGTTCAAAAACATCAAAAACATCAAAAACATCAAAAACATCAAAAACATCAAAAACATTAAAAACATCAAAGTCATCAAACACATCAAAAACATCAAAAAGTTCAAAAACACCAAAAACATCAAAAACATCAAAAACATCAAAAACATTAAAAACATCAAAAACATCAAAAACATCAAAAACATCAAAATCATCAAAAACATCAAAACATTTAAAACATCAAAAACATAAAAACATTATAAAATCAAAAACATCAAAAACATCAAAATCATCAAAAACATTAATAACATTAAGAACATCGAAAACATCAAAAACATCAAAAACATCAAAAACTTCAAAAACATCAATAACATATAAAACATCAAAAACATAAAAAACACCAAAAACATCAAAAACATCAAAAACATCAAAAACATCAAAAACATCAAAAACATGAAAAACATCAAAACATTAAAAACATCAAAAACATGAAAATCATCAAAACATTAAAAACATCATAAAATCAAAAACATCAAAAACATCACAAATCATCAAAAACATCAAAAAAACCAAAAACACAAAAATATCAAAAACATCAAAAGCATCATAATCATCAAAAACATCATAATCATCAAAAACATCAAAAACATCAAAAAAATCAACAATTTCAAAAACATCAATAACATATAAAACATCAAAGACATTAAAAACAAGTAAGAAAGCTACAGTCGAGTTTGCTCGACTGTGAGATACCCGCCACCCAATTTTACCATCAAAATATTATATTTATATAATAGTACTAGCTGACCCGGCAGATTTCGTACTGCCTCATCGATAAATAAAAGACCTAATCTTTTGTATAAAATGATTTTAAAACAAACAAAATAATTATTAATGAAAAATCATTTATTGAATAAAGCATGAAGTTTTATTATTATTTTCGATACATCATGTTGCTTACTTAGAAATCAGAGTGACCCGGCGAACTTTGTTCCGCCTTAATGGCAATAAATAAGCCTTTTTTTAATTGGAGAAAATACAAAAAAATTAAATATCTATTAATCTGAAAAAGTTCTAACAATCTCCGATTTCCTATTTCCGGTTTTTACAAAGATTTCCTATTTCCCATTTCCGGTTTTTGCAAAGATTTCCTATTTCCCATTTCCGGTTTTTGCAAAGATTTCCTATTTCCCATTTCTGCAAAGATTTCCTATTTCCCATTTCCCGTTTTTGCAAAGATTTCCTATTTCCCATTTCCTATTTCCCGTTTTTGCAAAGATTTCCTATTTCCTATTTTCCGTTTTTGCAAAGATTTCATATTTCCCATTTCCTATTTCCCGTTTTTGCAAAGATTTCCTATTTCCCATTTCCTATTTCCCGTTTTTGTAAAGATTTCCCATTTCCCATTTCCTATTTCCCGTTTTTGCAAAGATTTCCCATTTCCCATTTCCCGTTTTTGCAAAGCTTTCCCATTTCCAATTTCCTATTTCCCGTTTTTTGCAAAGATTTCCCATTTCCCGTTTCTGCAAAAATTTCCCATTTTTTATTTAATTTATTTATTTTATTTATTTTATTTTATTTTATTTTATATTATTTTATTTATTTATTTTATTTATTTTATTTATTTTATTTATTTTATTTATTTTATTTATTTTATTTATTTTATTTATTTTATTTTATTTATTTTATTTATTTCTAAAAATCACTCAATGAAATACACGTATAATTTCGATTTCGGATTTATTTATTTTATTATTTTTATTCTGATAATCACTCAACGGACGATGCACAGCGAATGAAAAAACATACACGTATAATTTCGATTTCGGCCTTCAGAGCCAATTTGTCAATTTTTATATATATAGAAGTACGATTGAACTCTCACAAAATCTTAGAATTTAATGAAGCATGTGTGTTGCAAATCCGTATTACGATTTCCAAATAAAATATCTAGGCTTGCTTGTCGTTCGATTTTTTTGTCCAGGCTTGATGAACGCAGCCTACTTGTCGTTCGACTTTTTTGCTGCCCTAAATTGTTCTTTGGGTAGGCAACACTTTTTTTGAATGGGAAAAGGGCTGTTTTTAGGGTTTTCGCGAAATTATTCGAATTTTTCTCACCTTTTAAACCTTCCCTAGACCTCCACGAATAATTCAAGACCAAGATAAGATAAATCCGTTCAGCCGTTCTCGAGTTTTAGCGAGACTAACGAACAGCAATTGATTTTTATATATATATATATAATATATATATATATATATATATATATATACTAGCTGACCCGGCAGATTTCGTACTGCCTCATCGATAAAAGACCTAATCTTTTGTATAAAATGATTTTAAAACAAACAAAATAATTATTAATGAAAAATCATTTATTGAATAAAGCATGAAGTTTTATTATTATTTTCGATACATCATGTTGCTTACTTAGAAATCAGAGTGACCCGGCGAACTTTGTTCCGCCTTAATGTGTAATAAATAAGTCTTTTTTTTAATTGGAGAAAATACAAAAAAATTAAATATCTATTAATCTGAAAAAGTTCTAACAATCTCCGATTTCCTATTTCCGGTTTTTACAAAGATTTCCTATTTCCCATTTCCGGTTTTTGCAAAGATTTCCTATTTCCCATTTCCGGTTTTTGCAAAGATTTCCTATTTCCCATTTCCCGTTTTTGCAAAGATTTCCTATTTCCCATTTCCTATTTCCCGTTTTTGCAAAGATTTCCTATTTCCTATTTCCCGTTTTTGCAAAGATTTCCTATTTCCCGTTTTTTGCAAAGATTTCCTATTTCCCATTTCCTATATCCCGTTTTTGCAAAGATTTCCTATTTCCCATTTCCTATTTCCCGTTTTTTTGCAAAGATTTCCCATTTCCCATTTCCTATTTCCCGTTTTGCAAAGATTTCCTATTTCCCGTTTTTGCAAAGATATCCATTTCCTATTTCCCGTTTTTGCAAAGATTTCCCATTTCCCATTTCCTATTTCCCGTTTTGCAAAGATTTCCTATTTCCCGTTTTTGCAAAGATATCCCATTTCCCATTTCCTATTTTATTTCCCATTTCCTATTTCCCGTTTTTGCAAAGATTTCCTATTTCCTACTTCCCGTTTTTGCAAAGATTTCCTATTTCCCATTTCCTATTTCCCGTTTTTGCAAAGATTTCCTATTTCCCATTTCCTATTTCCCGTTTTTGCAAAGATTTCCTATTTCCCATTTCCTATTTCCCGTTTTTGCAAAGATTTCCCATTTCCCATTCTTATTTTCCATTTCCTATTTCCCGTTTTTGCAAAGATTTCCCATTTCCCGTTTTTGCAAAGATTTCCCCATTTCCTATTTCCCGTTTTTGCAAAGATTTCCTATTTCCCGTTTTTGCAAAGATTTCTCATTTCCCATTTCCTATTTCCCGTTTTTGCAAAGATTTCCCATTTCCTATTTCCCGTTTTTGCAAAGATTTCCCATTTCCCGTTTCTGCAAAAGATTTCCCATTTCCTATTTAATTTATTTAATTTATTTAATTTATTTAATTTATTTAATTTATTTTATTTATTTTATTTATTTATTTTATTTATTTTATTTATTTTATTTATTTTATTTATTTTATTTATTTTATTTATTTTATTTAATTTATTTAATTTATTTAATTTATTTATTTTATTTATTTTATTTTATTTATTTTATTTTATTTATTTTATTTTAATTATTTTATTTTAATTATTTTATTTATTTTATTAATTTTATTTATTTTATTTATTTTATTTTTATTTATGTTATTTTAATTATTTTATTTATTTTATTTATTTCTAAAAATCACTCAATGAACGATGCACAGCGAATGAAAAAACATACACGTATAATTTCGATTTCGGATTTATTTATTTTATTATTTTTATTCTGATAATCACTCAACGGACGATGCACAGCGAATGAAAAAACATACACGTATAATTTCGATTTCGGCCTTCAGAGCCAATTTGTCAATTTTATATATATAGAAATACGATTGAACTCTCACAAAATCTTAGAATTCAATGAAGCATATGTGTTGCAAATCCGTATTACGATTTCCAAATAAAATATCTAGGCTTGCTTGTCGTTCGATTTTTTTGTCCGGGCTTGATGAACGCAGCCTACTTGTCGTTCGACTTTTTGCTGCCCTAAATTGTTCTTTGGGTAGGCAACACTTTTTGAATGGGAAAAGGGCTGTTTTTAGGGTTTTCGCGGAAATTATTCGAATTTTTCTCACCTTTTAAACCTTCCCTAGACCTCCACGAATAATTCAAGACCAAGATAAGATAAATCCGTTCTAACTAACGAACAGCAATTGATTTTTATATATATAGATAGAATATAGATATAGATATATCTATCTATCTATATATATAAAAATCAATTGCTGTTCGTAATCTCATAAAACTCGAGAACGGCTGAACGGTTTATCTTATCTTGGTCTTATGTCAACAATATGGTTTAAATTGAAAAGATTTTGTGAGAGTTCAATCGTATTTCTATATATATAAAAAATTGACAAAGTGGTTCTGAAGGCCGAAATCGAAATTCTACGTGTCGTATTTCATTATGAAATTCCGTTGAGTGATTATCAGAATAAAAATAATAAAATAAATAAATCCGAAATCGAAATTATACGTGTATGTTTTTCATTCGCTGTGCATCGTTCATTGAGTGATTTTTAGAAATAAATAAAATAAATAAAATAATTAAAATAACATAAATAAAAATAAAATAAATAAAATAAATAAAATTAATAAAATAAATAAAATAATTAAAATAAAATAATTAAAATAAAATAAATAAAATAAAATAAATAAAATAAAATAAATAAAATAAATAAATTAAATAAATTAAATAAATTAAATAAAATAAATAAAATAAATAAAATAAATAAAATAAATAAAATAAATAAAATAAATAAAATAAATAAAATAAATAAAATAAATAAAATAAATAAATAAAATAAATAAAATAAATTAAATAAATTAAATAAATTAAATAAATTAAATAAATTAAATAAATTAAATAAATTAAATAGGAAATGGGAAATCTTTGCAGAAACGGGAAATGGGAAATCTTTGCAAAAACGGGAAATAGGAAATGGGAAATCTTTGCAAAACGGAAATAGGAAATGGGAAATGAGAAATCTTTGCAAAAACGGAAATAGAAATCTTTGCAAAACGGGAAATAGGAAATGGGAAATCTTTAAAAAAACGGGAAATGGGAAATCTTTGCAAAAACGGGAAATAGGAAATGGAAAATAAGAATGGGAAATGGGAAATCTTTGCAAAAACGGGAAATAGGAAATGGGAAATAGGAAATCTTTGCAAAAACGGGAAATAGGAAATGGAAATAGGAAATCTTTGCAAAAACGGGAAATAGGAAATGGGAAATAGGAAATCTTTGCAAAAACGGAAGTAGGAAATAGGAAATCTTTGCAAAAACGGGAAATAGGAAATGGGAAATAAAATAGGAAATGGGAAATGGGATATCTTTGCAAAAACGGGAAATAGGAAATCTTTGCAAAACGGGAAATAGGAAATGGGAAATGGGAAATCTTTGCAAAAACGGGAAATAGGAAATGGGATATCTTTGCAAAAACGGAAATAGGAAATCTTTGCAAAAACGGGAAATAGGAAATGGGAAATGGGAAATCTTTGCAAAAACGGAAATAGGAAATGGGAAATAGGAAATCTTTGCAAAAACGGGATATAGGAAATGGGAAATAGGAAATCTTTGCAAAAACGGGAAATAGGAAATCTTTGCAAAAAACGGGAAATAGGAAATAGGAAATCTTTGCAAAAACGGGAAATAGGAAATGGGAAATAGGAAATCTTTGCAAAAACGGAAATGGGAAATAGGAAATCTTTGCAAAAACCGGAAATGGGAAATAGGAAATCTTTGAAAAACCGGAAATGGGAAATAGGAAATCTTTGTAAAAACCGGAAATAGGAAATCGGAGATTGTTAGAACTTTTTCAGATTAATAGATATTTAATTTTTTTGTATTTTCTCCAATTAAAAAAAAGGCTTATTTATTACCATTAAGGCGGAACAAAGTTCGCCGGGTCACTCTGATTTCTAAGTAAGCTGATGTATCGAAAATAATAATAAAACTTCATGCTTTATTCAATAAATGATTTTTCATTAATAATTATTTTGTTTGTTTTAAAATCATTTTATACAAAAGATTAGGTCTTTTATCGATGAGGCAGTACGAAATCTGCCGGGTCAACTAGTAGATAGATAAAAATATACTAAAAAAATATACTAAAAATACCAAAATAATATATCAAAATTTTCTTTGTTCGAAGTTATTAGCTTGGCGGCACTTTAGTTGGTTTATTGAACACCATTATTATGTCGCGGAGTGTCATAGCAACTAGCTAGGCAGCACTAGCAGTTGCTCGTGGTAACGCCTTATAAAAGTCATATCTTAATAACTTCTGTGTTTTTTATCCGATTGTAACCGAATTCGCAGAGATCATTAAGATGGTGATTAGTATTGTGCGTACCAAAATTGAACGTTCTAGGTTTAAAACGACGCTTGCAATTCGGTTTTATTCGATTTACGGGGGCGGGAGGGGCGTGGCCAAAATCAAAAACAAACTTGATCTGCGTGCAACAATAAGACATACTGTCGCGAAAAATTTGTTGCTCTATCTCTTATAGCCTCTGAGATCTAGGTGTTCATACGGACGGACAGACGGACAGACGGACATGGCTATATCGTCTCGGCTGTTGACGCTGATCAAGAATATATATACTTTATGGGGTCGGAGAAGCTTCCTTCTGCCTGTTACATACATTTTCGGTCGGCACAAAGCCATAATACCCTTCTACCCTTTGGGTAGGCGGGTATAAAACCAAAAACATCAAAAAAATTAAAAACATCAAAAATTTCAAAAACATCAATATCATCAAAAGCTTCCAATCATCAAAAATATAAAAAACATCGAAAACATCATAAACATTAAAACATCAAAAAACATCAAAAACATCAAAAACATCAAAACATTAAAAACATCAAAACATCAGAAACATAAAAACATCATAAAATCAAAAACATCAAAAACATCACAAATCATCAAAAACATCAAAAAAATCAAAAATTTCAAAAGACATCATTAACATATAAAACATCAAAGACATAAAAAAACCAAAAACACAAAAACATCAAAAACATCAAAATCATCAAAAACATCAAAAACATCAATAACATATAAAACATCAAAGACATAAAAAAAAACCAAAAACATCAAAAATTTCAAAAACATCAATAACATCAAAAGCGTCCAATCATCAAAAATATCAAAAACATCAAAAACATCATAAACATCAAAACATCAAAAACATCCAAACATCAAAAATATCAAATACATCTAAACATCGAAACGTCAAAAATATTAAAAATATCAAAAACATCACAAATATCAAAAACATCAAAAAAATCAAAAACATCAAAAACTTCAAAAACATTAATAAAATCAAAACCACCAAAATCTTCAAAAACATTAAAAACATCAAAAACATCAAAAATATCAAAAACATCAAAAACATCAAAAACATCTAAACATCAAAACCTCAAATACATCGAAAACATTAAAAACATCAAAACATCAAAATCATCAAAAAACATCAAAACATTCAAAACATCGAAAACATAAAAACATTATAAAATCAAAAACATCAAAAACATCAAAATCAGCAAAAACATCAAAAACATTAATAACATTAAGAACATCAAAAAACATCAAAAGCATCAAAAACATCAAAAACATCAAAAACATCAAAAACATCAAAAACATCAAAAACATCAAAAATCAAAAACATCGAAAACATCATAAACATCATAAACATCAAAAACATCAATAACATATAAAACATCAAAAACATAAAAACACCAAAAACATCAAAACATCAAAAACTTCAAAAACATCAAAAAACATCAAAAACATCAAAAGCATCAAAAACATCAAAACCATCAAAATCATCACTAACATATAAAAGATATGAAACATCAAAAACATAAAAACATCAAAAACATCAAAATCATCAAACACATCAAAACATCAAAAAGTTCAAAAACATCAAAAACATCAAAAACATCAAAAACATCAAAAACATCAAAAACATCAAAAACATTAAAAACATCAAAATCATCAAACACATCAAAAAGTTCAAAAAACACCAAAAACATCAAAAACATCAAAAACATCAAAACATTAAAAACATCAAAAACATCAAAAACATCAAAAACATCAAAAACATCAAAATCATCAAAAACATCAAAACATTCAAAACATCAAAAAACATAAAAACATTATAAAATCAAAAACATCAAAACATCAAAATCATCAAAAACATTAATAACATTAAGAACATCGAAAACATCAAAAACATCAAAAACATCAAAAACATCAAAAACATCAAAAACATCAAAAACATCAAAAACATCAAAAACTTCAAAAACATCAAAAACATATAAAACATCAAAAACATAAAAAACACCAAAAACATCAAAAACATCAAAACATCAAAATATCAAAAACATCAAAAACATCAAAAACATCAAAACATCAAAAACATCTAAACATCAAAACCTCAAAAACATCAAATACATCGAAAACATTAAAAACATCAAAACATCAAAATCTTCAAAAACTTCAAAAACATCAATAACATATAAAACATCAAAAACATCAAAAACATCAAAAAAGCATCAAAAACATCAAAACCATCAAAATCATCACTAACATATAAAACATCAAAAACATAAAAAACATCAAAAACATCAAACACATCAAAAACATCAAAAAGTTCATAAACATCAAAAACATCAAAAACACCAAAAACATCAAAAACATCAAAAACATTAAAAACATTAAAAACATCAAAAACATCAAAAACATCAAAAACATCAAAAACATCAAAAACATCAATAACATCAATAACATCAAAAACATCAAAAACATCAAAAACATCAAAAACATCAAAAATATCAAAACATCAAAAACATCTAAACATCAAAACCTCAAAAAACATCAAATACATCAAAAACATTAAAAACATCAAAACATCAAAACATCTAAACATCAAAAACATCAATAACATATAAAACATCAAAAACACCAAAAACATTAATAAAATCAAAAACACCAAAATCTTCAAAAACATTAAAAACATCAAAACATTAAAAACATCAAAACATCAAAAATATCAAAAACATCAAAAACATCAAAAACATCAAAACCTCGAAAACATCAAATACATCGATAACAATAAAAACATCAAAAACATCAATAACATCAAAACATCAATAACATCAAAAAAATTAAAAAACATCAAAAAATCAAAACATCTAAACATCAATAACATATAAAACATCAAAAACATAAAAACACCAAAATCATCAAAAACATCAAAAACATCATAAACATCAAAAACATCAAAAACAGCAAAAATATCAAAAACATCAAAAACAGCAAAAACATCAAAAAATCAAAAACATGAAAAACATCAAAAACATCTAAACATCAAAACCTTAAAAACATCTAAACAACAAAACCTCAAAAACATCAAAACATCTAAACATCAAAACCTCAAAAACATCAAAAACATCAATAACATATAAAACATCAAAAACACAAAAAACACCAAAAACATCAAAAACATCAAAAACATTAAAAACATCAAAAACACAAAAATATTAAAAAACATAAATAATTTCAAAAACATCAATAACATCAAAAGCATCCAATCATCAAAATATCAAAAACATCAAAAACATCATAAACATCAAAAACATCAAAAACATCTAAACATCGAAACGTCAAAAATATTAAAAATATCAAAAACATCGAAAACATCACAAATATCAAAAAACATCAAAACATCAAAAAAATCAAAACATCAAAAACATTAATAAAATCAAAAACACCAAAATCTTCAAAAACATTAAAAACATCAAAACATTAAAAACATCAAAACATCAAAAATATCAAAAACATCAAAAACATCAAAAACATCAAAACCTCGAAAACATCAAATACATCGAAAACAATAAAAACATCAAAAACATCAATAACATCAAAAACATCAAAACATCAATAACATCAAAAAAATTAAAAAACATCAAAAAATCAAAAACATCTAAACATCAATAACATATAAAACATCAAAAACATAAAAACACCAAAACATCAAAAACATCAAAAACATCATAAACATCAAAACATCAAAAACAGCAAAAATATCAAAAAACATCAAAACAGCAAAAACATCAAAAAATACAAAAACATGAAAAACATCAAAAACATCTAAACATCAAAACCTTAAAAACATCTAAACAACAAAACCTCAAAAACATCAAAAACATCTAAACATCAAAACCTCAAAAACATCAAAAACATCTAACATCAAAACCTCAAAAACATCAAAAACATCAAAAACATCAATAACATCAAAAACATCAAAAACATCAAAAACATCAAAAACATCAATAACATATAAAACATCAAAGACATAAAAAACACCAAAAACATCAAAAACATCAAAAACATTAAAAACATCAAAAAACCAAAAATATTAAAAAACATAAATAATTTCAAAAACATCAATAACATCAAAAAGCATCAAATCATCAAAAATATCAAAAAACATCAAAAACATCATAAACATCAAAAACATCAAAAACATCTAAACATCGAAACGTCAAAAATATTAAAAATATCAAAAACATCGAAAACATCACAAATATCAAAAACATCAAAACATCAAAAACATTAAAAACATCAAAAATCAAAAACATTAAAAACATCAAAACACAAAAACTTCAAAAACATTAAAAACATCAAAACATTAAATACATCAAAACATCAAAAATATCAAAACATCAAAAACATCAAAAACATCAAAAACATCAATAACATCAAAAACATCAAAACCTCAAAAACATCAAAAACATCTAAACATCAAAACATCAAAAACATCAAAAACATTAAAAACATCAAAACATAAAAAACATCAAAACATCAAAACATAAAAACATAAAAATCTCAAAAACATCAAAAACATCTAAAAACATCACAAATTATCAAAACATCAAAAACATCAAAAACATCAAAAACATCAAAAACATAAAAACATCAAAAACATCAAAAACATCAAAACATTAAAAACATCAGAAACATAAAAACATAAAAACATCATAAAATCAAAAATATCAAAAACATCACAAATCATCAAAAACATCAAAAAATCAAAAATTTCAAAGACATCAATAACATATAAAACATCAAAAACATATAAAAAAAAACCAAAAACACAAAAACATCAAAAAACATCAAAAACATCAAAAACATCAAAAACATCTAAACATCGAAACGTCAAAAATTTTAAAAACATCAAAAACATCGAAAACATCACAAACATCAAAAACATCAAAACATCAAAAACATCAAAAACATCAAAAACATCAAAAACATCAAAAACATCAAAAACATCAAAAACATCAAAACATCAAAACATCAAAAACATCAAAAACATCAAAACATCAAAAACATAAAAATCATCAAAAACATCAAAAACATCACAAACATCAAAAACATCAAAAACATCAAAAACATCAAAAACATCAAAAACATCTAAACATCAAAACCTCAAAAACATCAAATACATCAAAAACATTAAAAACATCAAAACATCAAAAACATCTAAACATCAAAAACATATAAAACATCAAAAACATAAAAAAACACCAAAAACATCATAAACATCAAAACATCAAAAATATTAAAAATATCAAAAACATCAAAAACATCAAAAATATCAAAACATCAAAACATCAAAAACATCAAAAACATCAAAAACATCAAAATCATCAAAAACATCAAAAACATCAATAACATATAAAACATCAAAGACATAAAAAAACCAAAAACATCAAAAATTTCAAAAACATCAATAACATCAAAAACATCCAATCATCAAAAATATCAAAAACATCAAAAACATCTTAAACATCAAAACATCAAAAACATCAAAAACATCCAAACATCAAAAATATCAAATACATCTAAACATCGAAACGTCAAAAATATTAAAAATATCAAAAACATCACAAACATCAAAAACATCAAAACAATCAAAAACATCAAAAACATCAAAAACATTAATAAAATCAAAAACACCAAAATCTTCAAAAACATTAAAAACATCAAAAACATCAAAAAATATCAAAACATCAAAAACATCAAAAACATCAAAAAACATCTAAAACATCAAAACCTCAAATACATCAAAAACATCAAAAACATCAAAACATCAAAACACCAAAAACATCAAAACATTCAAAACATCGAAAACATAAAAACATTATAAAATCAAAAACATCAAAAACATCAAAAACATCAAAAACATCAAAAAACATTAATAACATTAAAAACATCAAAACATCAAAAACATCAAAAACATCAAAAAAAAACATCAAAAACATCAAAACATCAAAAACATCAAAAACATCAAAAACATCAAAAACATCAAAAACATCAATAACATATAAAACATCAAAAACATAAAAAACACCAAAAACATCAAAAACATCAAAAACATCAAAAACATCAAAAACATCAAAAACATCAAAAGCATCAAAAACATCAAAACCATCAAAATCATCACTAACATCTAAAAGATATAAAACATCAAAAACATCAAAAACATCAAAATCATCAAACACATCAAAAACATCAAAAAGTTCAAAAACATCAAAAACATCAAAAACATCAAAAACATCAAAAACATCAAAAACATCAAAATCATCAAACACATCAAAAGTTCAAAAACATCAAAAACATCAAAAACATTAAAAACATCAAAAACATCAAAAACATCAAAAACATCAAAAACATCAAAATCATCAAAAACATCAAAACATCAAAACATCAAAAACATAAAAACATCAAAAAATCAAAAACATCAAAAACATCAAAAACATCAAAACATTAATAACATTAAGAACATCGAAAACATCAAAAACATCAAAAACATCAAAAACATCAAAAACATCAAAAACATCAAAAACTTCAAAAACATCAATAACATATAAAACATCAAAAACATAAAAAACACCAAAAACATCAAAAACATCAATAACATCAATAACATCAAAAACATCAAAAACATCAAAAACATCAAAAACATCAAAAACATCAAAAACATCAAAAACATCAAAAACATCTAAACATCAAAACCTCAAAAACATCAAATACATCAAAAACATTAAAAACATCAAAACATCAAAAACATCTAAACATCAAAAAACATCAATAACATATAAAACATCAAAAACACCAAAAACATTAAAAACATTAAAAACATCTAAACATCAAAACGTCAAAAATATTAAAAATATCAAAAACATCGAAAACATCACAAATATCAAAAACATCAAAACATCAAAAACATCAAAAAAAATCAAAAACATTCAAAAACATCAAAAACATTAATAAAATCAAAAACACCAAAATCTTCAAAAAACATTAAAAACATCAAAACATTAAAAACATCAAAACATCAAAAATATTAAAAACATCAAAAACATCAAAACCTCGAAAACATCAAATACATCGAAAACAATAAAAACATCAAAAACATCAATAACATCAAAAACATCAAAAACATCAATAACATCAAAAAAAATTAAAAAACATCAAAAAATCAAAAACATCTAAACATCAATAACATATAAAACATCAAAAACATAAAAAACACCAAAATCATCAAAAACATCAAAAACATCATAAACATCAAAAACATCAAAAACAGCAAAAATATCAAAAACATCAAAAACAGCAAAAACATCAAAAAATTCAAAAACATGAAAAACATCAAAAACATCTAAACATCAAAACCTTAAAAAACATCTAAACATCAAAACCTCAAAAACATCAAAAACATCTAAACATCAAAACCTCAAAAACATCAAAAACATCTAAACAACAAAACCTCAAAAAACATCAAAAACATCAATAACATCAATAACATCAAAAACATCAAAATCATCAAAAACATCAAAAACATCAATAACATATAAAACATCAAAGACATAAAAAACACCAAAAACATCAAAAACATCAAAATCATCAAAAACATCAAAAAAATCAAAAATTTAAAAGACATCATTAACATATAAAACATAAAAAACATATAAAAAAACCAAAAACACAAAAACATCAAAAACATCAAAATCATCAAAAACATCAAAAACATCTAAACATCGAAACGTCAAAAATTTTAAAAATATCAAAAACATCGAAAACATCGCAAATATCAAAAACATCAAAACATCAAAAACATCAAAAACATCAAAAACATCAAAAACATCAAAACATCAAAAACATCAAAAACATCAAAAACATCAAAAACATCAAAACATAAAAAACATCAAAAACATCAAAACATAAAAACATAAAAATCTCAAAAACATCTAAAAACATCACAAATCATCAAAAACATCAATAACATCAATAATATCAAAACATCAAAAACATCAAAAACATCAAAAACATCTAAACATCAAAACCTCAAAAACATCAAATACATCAAAAACATTAAAAACATCAAAACATCAAAAACATCTAAACATCAAAAACATATAAAACATCAAAAACATCAAAAACACCAAAAACATCAAAAACATCAAAACATCGAAACGTCAAAAATATTAAAAATATCAAAAACATCGAAAACATCACAAATATCAAAAACATCAAAACATCAAAACATCAAAAAACATCAATAACATCAAAAACATCAAAAACATCAAAACATCAAAAACATCTAAACATCAAAACCTCAAAAACATCAAATACATCAAAAACATTAAAAACATCAAAACATCAAAAACATCTAAACATCAAAAACATCAATAACATATAAAACATCAAAAACACCAAAAACATTAAAAACATTAAAAACATCTAAACATCGAAACGTCAAAAATATTAAAAATATCAAAAACATCGAAAACATCACAAATATCAAAAACATCAAAACATCAAAAACATCAAAAAAAATCAAAAACTTCAAAAACATCAAAAACATTAATAAAATCAAAAACACCAAAATCTTCAAAAACATTAAAAACATCAAAACATTAAAAACATCAAAACATCAAAAATATTAAAAACATCAAAAACATCAAAACCTCGAAAACATCAAATACATCAAAAACAATAAAAACATCAAAAACATCAATAACATCAAAAACATCAATAACATCAAAAAAATTAAAAAACATCAAAAAATCAAAAACATCTAAACATCAATAACATATAAAACATCAAAAACATAAAAAACACCAAAATCATCAAAAACATCAAAAACATCATAAACATCAAAAACATTAAAAACAGCAAAAATATCAAAAACATCAAAAACAGCAAAAACATCAAAAATTCAAAAACATGAAAAACATCAAAAACATCTAAACATCAAAACATTAAAAAACATCTAAACATCAAAACCTCAAAAACATCAAAAACATCTAAACATCAAAACCCCAAAAACATCAAAAACATCTAAACATCAAAACCTCAAAAACATCAAAAACATCAATAACATCAATAACATCAAAAACATCAAAATCATCAAAAACATCAAAAACATCAATAACATATAAAACATCAAAGACATAAAAAACACCAAAAACATCAAAAACATCAAAAACATTAAAAACATCAAAAAACCAAAAATATTAAAAAACATAAATAATTTCAAAAACATCAATAACATCAAAAACATCCAATCATCAAAAATATCAAAAACATCAAAAACATCATAAACATCAAAAACATCAAAAACATCTAAACATCGAAACGTCAAAAATATTAAAAATATCAAAAACATCGAAAACATCACAAATATCAAAAACATCAAAACATCGAAAACATTAAAAACATCAAAAAAATCAAAAACATTAATAAAATCAAAAACACAAAAATCTTCAAAAACATTAAAAACATCAAAACATTAAATACATCAAAACATCAAAAATATCAAAGACATCAAAAACATCAAAAACATCAATAACATCAAAAACATCAAAACCTCAAAAACATCAAAAAACATCTAAACATCAAAACCTCAAAAACATCAAAAACATCAAAAACATCAAAACATAAAAAACATCAAAAACATCAAAACATAAAAACATAAAAAATCTCAAAAAACATCAAAAACATCTAAAAACATCACAAATTATCAAAAACATCAATAACATCAGAAACATCAAAAACATCAAAAAACATCAAAAACATCACAAACATCAAAACATTAAAAACATCAGAAACATAAAAACATAAAAACATCATAAAATCAAAAATATCAAAAACATCACAAATCATCAAAAACATCAAAAAAATCAAAAATTTAAAAGACATCATTAACATATAAAACATAAAAAACATATAAAAAAACCAAAAACACAAAAACATCAAAAACATCAAAATCATCAAAAACATCAAAAACATCTAAACATCAAAACGTCAAAAATTTTAAAAATATCAAAAACATCAAAAACATCGCAAATATCAAAAACATCAAAACCTCAAAAACATCGAAAACATCAAAAACATCGAAAACATCAAAAACATCAAAAACATCAAAAACATCAAAAACATCAAAAACATCAAAACATAAAAAACATCAAAAACATCAAAACATAAAAACATCAAAAAATCTCAAAAACATCTAAAAACATCACAAATCATCAAAAACATCAATAACATCAATAATATCAAAAACATCAAAAACATCAAAAACATCAAAAACATCTAAACATCAAAACCTCAAAAACATCAAATACATCAAAAACATTAAAAACATCAAAACATCAAAAACATCTAAACATCAAAAACATATAAAACATCAAAAACATAAAAACAAACAAAAAAAACATCAAAAACATCTAAAACATCAAAACGTCAAAAATATTAAAAATATCAAAAACATCAAAAAAATCACAAATATCAAAAACATCAAAACATCAAAAACATCAAAAACATCAATAACATCAAAAACATCAAAAACATCAATAACATCAAAAAAATTAAAAAACATCAAAAAAATTAAAAACATCAAAAAAATTAAAAAACATCAAAAAATCAAAAAACATCTAAACATCAATAACATATAAAACATCAAAAACATAAAAAACACCAAAATCATCAAAAACATCAAAAACATCATAAACATCAAAAACATATAAAACATCAAAGACATAAAAACACCAAAAACATCAAAAACATCAAAAACATTAAAAACATCAAAAAACCAAAAATATTAAAAAACATAAATAATTTCAAAAACATCAATAACATCAAAAGCATCCAATCATCAAAAATATCAAAAACATCAAAAACATCATAAACATCAAAAACATCAAAAACATCTAAACATCGAAACGTCAAAAATATTAAAAATATCAAAAACATCGAAAACATCACCAATATCAAAAACATCAAAACATCGAAAACATTAAAAACATCAAAAAAATCAAAAACATTAATAAAATCAAAAACACAAAAACTTTCAAAAACATTAAAAACATCAAAACATTAAATACATCAAAACATCAAAAATATCAAAGACATCAAAAACATCAAAAACATCAATAACATCAAAACATCAAAACCTCAAAAACATCAAAAACATCTAAACATCAAAACCTCAAAAACATCAAAAACATTAAAAACATCAAAACATAAAAAACATCAAAAACATCAAAACATAAAAACATAAAAATCTCAAAAACATCAAAAACATCTAAAAACATCACAAATTATCAAAAACATCAATAACATCAAAAACATCAGAAACATCAAAAACATAAAAAAACATCAAAAACATCAAAAACATCAAAACATTAAAAACATCAGAAACATAAAAACATAAAAACATCATAAAATCAAAAATATCAAAAACATCACAAATCATCAAAAACATCAAAAAAATCAAAAATTTCAAAGACATCATTAACATATAAAACATAAAAAACATATAAAAAAACCAAAAAACACAAAAACATCAAAAACATCAAAATCATCAAAAACATCAAAAACATCTAAACATCGAAACGTCAAAAATTTTAAAAATATCAAAAACATCGAAAACATCGCAAATATCAAAAACATCAAAACCTCAAAAACATCGAAAACATCAAAAACATCGAAAACATCAAAAACATCAAAAACATCAAAAACATCAAAAACATCAAAAACATCAAAACATAAAAAACATCAAAAACATCAAAACATAAAAACATAAAAAATCTCAAAAACATCTAAAAACATCACAAATCATCAAAAACATCAATAACATCAAAAATATCAAAAACATCAAAAACATCAAAAACATCTAAACATCAAAACCTCAAAAACATCAAATACATCAAAACATTAAAAACATCAAAACATCAAAAACATCTAAACATCAAAAACATATAAAACATCAAAAATATAAAAACAACCAAAAAACATCAAAAACATCTAAACATCGAAACGTCAAAAATATTAAAAATATCAAAAACATCGAAAACATCACAAATATCAAAAACATCAAAACATCAAAAACATCAAAAACATCAAAAACATCAAAATCATCAAAAACATCAAAAAACATCAATAACATATAAAACATCAAAACACATAAAAAAAAAACACAAAAACATCAAAAATTTCAAAAACATCAATAACATCAAAAACATCCAATCATCAAAAATATCAAAAACATCAAAAACATCATAAACATCAAAACATCAAAAACATCAAAAACATCCAAACATCAAAAATATCAAATACATCTAAACATCGAAACGTCAAAAATATTAAAAATATCAAAAACATCACAAATATCAAAAACATCAAAAAAATCAAAAACATCAAAAACTTCAAAAAACATTAATAAAATCAAAAACACCAAAATCTTCAAAAAACATTAAAAACATCAAAAACATCAAAAATATCAAAAACATCAAAAACATCAAAAACATCAAAAACCTCTAAACATCAAAACCTCAAATACATCAAAAACATTAAAAACATCAAAACATCAAAATCATCAAAAACATCAAAACATTCAAAACATCGAAAACATAAAAACATTATAAAATCAAAAACATCAAAAACATCAAAATCATCAAAAACATCAAAAACATTAATAACATTAAGAACATCAAAAACATCAAAAACATCAAAAACATCAAAAACATCAAAAACATCAAAAACATCAAAAACATCAAAAACATCATAAACATCATAAACATCAAAAACATCAATAACATATAAAACATCAAAAACATAAAAAACACCAAAAACATCAAAAACATCAAAAACATCAAAAACATCAAAAACATCAAAAACATCAAAAGCATCAAAAACATCAAAACCATCAAAATCATCACTAACATATAAAACATATAAAACATCAAAAACATCAAAAACATCAAAAACATCAAAAACATCAAAAACATCAAAAAGTTCAAAAACATCAAAAACATCAAAAACATCAAAAACATCAAAAACATTAAAAACATCAAAATCATCAAACACATCAAAAAGTTCAAAAACACCAAAAACATCAAAAACATTAAAAACATCAAAAACATCAAAAACATCAAAAACATCAAAAACATCAAAATCATCAAAAACATCAAAACATTCAAAACATCAAAAACATAAAAACATTATAAAATCAAAAACATCAAAAACATCAAAAAGCATCAAAAACATTAATAACATTAAGAACATCAAAAACATCAAAAACATCAAAAACATCAAAAACATCAAAAACATCAAAAACTTCAAAAACATCAATAACATATAAAACATCAAAAACATAAAAAACATCAAAAACATCAAAACATCAATAACATCAAAAACATCAAAAACATCAAAAACATCAAAAACATCAAAAACATCAAAAACATCAAAAACATCAAAAACATCAAAAACATCAAAAATATCAAAAACATCAAAAACATCAAAACATCAAAACCTCAAAAACATCAAATACATCAAAAACATCAAAAACATCAAAACATCAAAAACATCTAAACATCAAAAACATCAATAACATATAAAACATCAAAACACCAAAAACATCAAAAACATTAAAAACATCTAAAACATCAAAACATCAAAAAAATTAAAAATATCAAAAACATCAAAAACATCACAAATATCAAAAACATCAAAACATCAAAAACATCAAAAAAATACAAAAAACTTCAAAAACATCAAAAACATTAATAAAATCAAAAACACCAAAACTTCAAAAACATTAAAAACATCAAAACATTAAAAACATCAAAACATCAAAAATATTAAAAACATCAAAAACATCAAAACCTCGAAAACATCAAAAACATCAAAAACAATAAAAACATCAAAAACATCAATAACATCAAAAACATCAAAAACATCAATAACATCAAAAAATTTACAAAAACATCAAAAAATCAAAAACATCTAAACATCAAAAACATATAAAACATCAAAAACATAAAAAACACAAAATCATCAAAAACATCAAAAACATCAAAACATCAAAAAACATCAAAAACAGCAAAAATATCAAAAACATCAAAAACATCAAAAACATCAAAAAATTCAAAAACATGAAAAACATCAAAAACATCTAAACATCAAAACCATCAAAAAACATCTAAACATCAAAAACATCAAAAACATCAAAAACATCTAAACATCAAAACCCCAAAAACATCAAAAACATCTAAACATCAAAACCTCAAAAACATCAAAAACATCAATAACATCAATAACATCAAAAACATCAAAATCATCAAAAACATCAAAAACATCAATAACATATAAAACATCAAAGACATAAAAAACACAAAAACATCAAAAACATCAAAAACATTAAAAACATCAAAACACAAAAATATTAAAAAACATAAATAATTTCAAAAACATCAATAACATCAAAAACATCAAATCATCAAAAATATCAAAAACATCAAAAACATCAAAAACATCAAAAACATCAAAAACATCTAAAACATCGAAACGTCAAAAATATTAAAAATATCAAAAACATCGAAAACATCACAAATATCAAAAACATCAAAACATCGAAAACATTAAAAACATCAAAAAAATCAAAAACATTAATAAAATCAAAAACACAAAAATCTTCAAAAACATTAAAAACATCAAAACATTAAATACATCAAAACATCAAAAATATCAAAGACATCAAAAACATCAAAAACATCAAAAACATCAATAACATCAAAAACATCAAAACCTCAAAAACATCAAAAACATCTAAACATCAAAACCTCAAAAACATCAAAAACATCAAAAACATCAAAACATAAAAAACATCAAAACATCAAAACATAAAAACATAAAAAATCTCAAAAACATCAAAAAAACATCTAAAAACATCAAAAATTATCAAAAACATCAAAAATAACATCAGAAACATCAAAAACATCAAAAAAACATCAAAAACATCACAAACATCAAAACATTAAAAACATCAGAAACATAAAAACATAAAAAAAACATCATAAAATCAAAAATATCAAAAACATCACAAATCATCAAAAACATCAAAAAATCAAAAATTTAAAAGACATCATTAACATATAAAACATAAAAAACATATAAAAAAACACAAAACACAAAAACATCAAAAACATCAAAATCATCAAAAACATCAAAAACATCTAAACATCAAAAACGTCAAAAATTTTAAAAATATCAAAAACATCAAAAACATCGAAAATATCAAAAACATCAAAACCTCAAAAACATCAAAAACATCAAAAACATCAAAAACATCAAAAACATCAAAAACATCAAAAAACATCAAAACATCAAAACATAAAAAACATCAAAAACATCAAAACATAAAAACATAAAAAACTCAAAACATCTAAAAACATCACAAATCATCAAAAACATCAATAACATCAAAAATATCAAAAACATCAAAAACATCAAAAACATCTAAAACATCAAAACCTCAAAAAACATCAAATACATCAAAAACATTAAAAACATCAAAACATCAAAAACATCTAAACATCAAAAACATATAAAACATCAAAAACATAAAAAAACACAAAAACATCAAAAACATCTAAACATCGAAACGTCAAAAATATTAAAAATATCAAAAACATCGAAAAAATCACAAATATCAAAAACATCAAAACATCAAAAACATCAAAACATCAATAACATCAAAAACATCAAAAACATCAAAACATCAAAAAAAAAAAAAAACATCAAAAAAATTAAAAAACATCAAAAAAATTAAAAAACATCAAAAAATCAAAAACATCTAAACATCAATAACATATAAAACATCAAAAACATAAAAAAACACCAAAATCATCAAAAACATCAAAAACATCATAAACATCAAAAACATCAAAAACAGCAAAAATATCAAAAACATCAAAAGCAGCAAAAACATCAAAAATTCAAAAACATGAAAAACATCAAAAACATCAATAACATCAAAAAAATTAAAAAAACATCAAAAAAATTAAAAACATCAAAAAATCAAAAACATCTAAACATCAATAACATATAAAACATCAAAAACATCTAAACATCAAAACCTCAAAAACATCAAAAACATCAATAACATCAATAACATCAAAAACATCAAAATCATCAAAAACATCAATAACATATAAAACATCAAAGACATAAAAACACCAAAAACATCAAAACATCAAAAACATCAAAAACATTAAAAACATCAAAAAACCAAAAAAAAATTAAAAAACATAAATAATTTCAAAAACATCAATAACATCAAAAGCATCCAATCATCAAAAATATCAAAAACATCAAAAAACATCAAAAACATCAAAAACATCTAAACATCGAAACGTCAAAAATATTAAAAAACATCAAAAACATCGAAAACATCACAAATATCAAAAACATCAAAACATCAAAAACATCAAAACATTAAAAACATCAAAAAAATCAAAACATCAAAAACATTAATAAAATCAAAAAACACCAAAATCTTCAAAAACATCTAAACATCAAAACCTCAAAAACATCAAAAACATCAAAAACATCAAAACATAAAAAACATCAAAAACATCAAAACATAAAAACATCCAAAAACATCTAAAAACATCACAAATCATCAAAAACATCAATAACATCAGAAACATCAGAAACATCAAAATCAAAAACATCAAAAAACATCAAAAACATTAAAAACATCAAAAACATCAAAACATTAAAAACATCAGAAACATAAAAACATCATAAAATCAAATATATCAAAAACATCACAAATCATCAAAAACATCAAAAAAAAAAATCAAAAATTTCAAAAACATCATTAACATATAAAACATCAAAACATAAAAAAAAAAAAAACACAAAAACACAAAAACATCAAAAACATCAAAATCATCAAAAACATCAAAAACATCAATAACATATAAAACATCAAAGACATAAAAAAAACCAAAAACATCAATAACATCAAAACATCAAATCATCAAAATATCAAAAACATCAAAAACATCAAAAACATCAAAACATCAAAATATCAAAAACATCAAAAACATCCAAACATCAAAAATATCAAAAATATCAAAAACATCTAAACATAGAAACGTCAAAAACATTAAAAATATCAAAAACATCGAAAACATCAAAAACATCAAAAACATCAAAACATCACAAACATCAAAACATCAAAAACATCAAAAAAATCAAAAACATCAAAAACATTAATAAAATCAAAAACACAAAAACTTCAAAAACATTAAAAACATCAAAAACATCAAAAACATCAAAAACATCAAAAAACATCAAAACATAAAAACATCAAAAACATCAAAAACATCAAAACATAAAAACATAAAAAACTCAAAAACATCTAAAAACATCACAAATCATCAAAAACATCAATAACATCAAAAATATCAAAAACATCAAAAACATCAAAAACATCATAAACATCAAAAACATCAAAAACATCTAAACATCAAAACCTCAAAAACATCAAATACATCAAAAACATCAAAACATCAAAAACATCTAAACATCAAAAACATCAATAACATCAATAACATATAAAACATCAAAAACATAAAAACACCAAAAACATCAAAAACTTCAAAAACGTCAAAAATATTAAAAATATCAAAAACATCGAAAACATCACAAATATCAAAAACATCAAAACATCAAAAACATCAAAAAAAATAAAAAACTTCAAAAACATCAAAAACATTAATAAAATCAAAAACACCAAAATCTTCAAAAACATTAAAAACATCAAAACATTAAAAACATCAAAACATCAAAAATATCAAAAGCATCAAAAACATCAAAAACATCAAAAACATCAAAACCTCGAAAACATCAAATACATCGAATACAATAAAAACATCAAAAACATCAATAACATCAAAAACATCAATAACATCAAAAAAATTAAAAAACATCAAAAAAATTAAAAAACATCAAAAAATCAAAAACATCTAAACATCAATAACATATAAAACATCAAAAACATAAAAAACACCAAAATCATCAAAAACATCAAAAACATCATAAACATCAAAAACATCAATAACAGCAAAAATATCAAAAACATCAAAAGCAGCAAAAACATCAAAAAATTCAAAAACATGAAAAACATAAAAAACATCTGAACATCAAAACATTAAAAAACATCTAAACATCAAAAACATCTAAACATCAAAACCTCAAAAACATCAAAAACATCAATAACATCAATAACATCAAAATCATCAAAAACATCAAAAACATCAATAACATATAAAACATCAAAAGACATAAAAACACCAAAAACATCAAAAACATCAAAAACATCAAAAACATTAAAAACATCAAAAAACAAAAATATTAAAAACACAATAATTTCAAAAACATCAAAAACATCAAAAACATCCAAACATCAAAAATATCAAAAACATCAAAAACATCAAAAACATCAAAAACATCAAAAACATCATCAAAAACATCTAAACATCGAAACGCCAAAAAAATTAAAAATATCAAAAACATCAAAAACATCAAAATATCAAAACATCAAAACATCAAAAACATCGAAAACATTAAAAACATCAAAAAATCAAAAACATCAAAAACATCAAAAAAATCAAAAACACCAAAATCTTCAAAAACATCTAAACATCAAAACCTCAAAAACATCAAAAACATCAAAAATATCAAAAACATCAAAACATAAAAACATCAAAAACATCAAAACATAAAAACATAAAAAACTCAAAAACATCAAAAACATCACAAATCAAAACATCAAAAACATCAATAACATCAAAACATCAAAAACATCAAAAACATCAAAAAACATCAAAAACATAAAAAACATCAAAACATTAAAAACATCAGAAACATAAAAACATAAAAACATCATAAAAATCAAAAATATCAAAAACATCACAAATCATAAAAAACATCAAAAATTTCAAAACAACAAAACATATAAAACATCAAAAAAAACATCAAAAAAAAAAACAAAAACAAAAACAACAAAAACATCAAAATCATCAAAACATCAAAAACAAAAACATAAAAACATCAAAACATTAAAAACATCAGAAACATAAAAACATCATAAAATCAAAAATATCAAAAACATCACAAATCATCAAAAAAATCAAAAATTTCAAAAACATCATTAACATATAAAACATCAAAAACATCAAAATCATCAAAAACATCAATAACATATAAAACATCAAAGACATAAAAAAAAAAAACCAAAAACATCAAAAATTTCAAAAAACATCAAAAACATCAAAAGCATCCAATCATCAAAAATATCAAAAACATCAAAAACATCAAAAACATCATAAACATCAAAACATCAAAAACATCAAAAAACATCAAAACATCAAAAAATATCAAAAATATCAAAAACATCTAAACATCGAAACGTCAAAAATATTAAAAATATCAAAAACATCGAAAACATCACAAATATCAAAAACATCAAAACATCAAAAACATCAAAACATCAAAAACATCAAAAACATCAAAAAACATCAAAAACATCAAAACACAAAAATAAAATCAAAAACACCAAAAACTTTAAAAACATTAAAAACATCAAAATCATCAAAAATATCAAAAACATCAAAACATAAAAAACATCAAAAACATCAAAAAACATCAAAAACATCAAAAACATCAAAAACATCAAAAACATCAAAAACATCAAAAACATCAAAAACATAAAAAACATCAAAAACATCAAAAACATCAAAAACATCAAAAACATCAAAACATTATAAACATCAAAAACATAAAAACATAAAAACATAAAAACATCATAAAATCAAAAATATCAAAAACATCAAAACATCAAAAACATCAAAAATATCAAAAACATCAAAAACATCAAAACATATAAAACATCAAAGACATCAAAAAAAAAAACCAAAAACATCAAAAATTTCAAAAACATCAATAACATCAAAAACATCAAATCATCAAAAATATCAAAAACATCAAAAACATCATAAACATCAAAACATCAAAACATCAAAAACATTAAAAACATCAAAAACATAAAAATATCAAAAACATCAAAAACATCAAAACATCAAAAAAAACATCAAAAACATCAAAAACATCAAAAACATCAAAAATATCAAAAACATCAAAACATCAAAAACATCAAAACATCAAAAACATCAAAAACATCAAAAACATCAAAAAAATCAAAAACATCAAAAACATTAATAAAATCAAAAACACCAAAAACATCAAAAACATTAAAAACATCAAAAACATCAAAAACATCAAAACATCAAAACATCAAAAACATCAAAAACATCAAAAACATCAAAAACATCAAAACATCAAAACATCAAAAACATCAAAAACATCAAAAACATCAAAAACATCAAAACATCAAAATCATCAAAAACATCAAAACATTCAAAAACATCAAAAACATAAAAACATTATAAAATCAAAAACATCAAAAACATCAATAACATTAAAACATCAAAAACATCAAAAACATCAAAAACATCAAAAACATCAAAAACATCAAAAACATCAAAACATAAAAACATCAAAAACACAAAACATCAAAAACATCAAAAACTTCAAAAACATCAAAAACATCAAAAACATCAAAAACATCAAAAACATCAAAAACATCAAAAACATCAAAACATCAAAAATCAAAATCAAAACCATCAAAATCATCACTAACATATAAAACATATAAAACATCAAAAACATAAAAACATCAAAAACATCAAAACATCAAACACATCAAAAACATCAAAAAGTTCAAAAACATCAACAGCATAAAAAACACCAAAAACATTAATAACATAAAACATCAAAAACATCAAAACATCAAAACATCAAAAACATCAAAAACTTCAAAAACATATAAAACATAAAAAACATAAAAAACACAAAAACATCAAAAACACCAAAAACATCAAAAACATCAAAAACATCAAAAACATCAAAAACATCAAAAACATCAAAAACATCAAAAACATAAAAAACATCAAAAACATCAAAAAACATCAAAACATTAAAAACATCAAAACATAAAAACATAAAAACATCATAAAATCAAAAATATCAAAAACATCACAAATCATCAAAAACATCAAAAAAATCAAAAACATCAAAGACATCATTAACATATAAAACATCAAAAACATAAAAAAAAAACCAAAAACACAAAAACATCAAAAACATCAAAATCATCAAAAACATCAAAAACATCAAAAACATCAAAAACATCAAAACATAAAAAACATCAAAATCTCAAAAACATCTAAAAACATCACAAATCATCAAAAACATCAATAACATCAAAATATCAAAAACATCAAAAAATCAAAAACATCAAAAACATCAAAAACATCAAAAACATCAAAAACATCAAAAACATCAATAACATCAAAAACATCAAAACATCAAAACATCAAAAACATCAAAAACATCAAAAACATCAAAAACATCAAAAACATCAAAAACATCTAAACATCAAAACGTCAAAAATATTAAAAATATCAAAAACATCGAAAACATCACAAATATCAAAAACATCAAAACATCAAAAACATCAAAACATCAAAAACATCAAAAAAATCAAAAACATCAAAAACATTAATAAAATCAAAAACACCAAAATCTTCAAAAAACATTAAAAACATCAAAAACATCAAAAATATCAAAAACATCAAAAACATCAAAACATAAAAAACATCAAAAATCTCAAAAACATCTAAAAACATCACAAATCATCAAAAACATCAATAACATCAAAAAATCAAAAACATCAAAAAAATCAAAAACATCAAAAACATCAAAAACATCAAAAACATCAAAAACATCAAAAACATCAAAAACATCAAAAACATCTAAACATCAAAACCTCAAAACATCAAATACATCAAAACATTAAAACATCAAAACATCAAAACATCTAAACATCAATAACATATAAAACATCAAAAACATAAAAAACACCAAAAACACCAAAAACATCAAAAACATCTAAACATCGAAACGTCAAAAATATTAAAAATATCAAAAACATCGAAAACATCACAAATATCAAAACATCAAAACATCAAAACATCGAAAACATTAAAAACATCAAAAAATCAAAAACAGCAAAAACATTAATAAAATCAAAAACACCAAAATCTTCAAAAACATCTAACCATCAAAACCTCAAAACATCAAAAACATTAAAAACATCAAAACATCAAAACATCAAAAACATCAAAAAAATAAAAAACTTCAAAAAACATCAAAAACATTAATAAAATCAAAAACACCAAAATCTTCAAAACATTAAAAACATCAAAACATTAAAAACATCAAAACATCAAAAATCAAAATCAAAACATCAAAAACATCAAAACATCAAAACCTCGAAAACATCAAATACATCGAAAACAATAAAAACATCAAAACATCAATAACATCAAAAACATCAAAAACATCAATAACATCAAAAAAATTAAAAAACATCAAAAAAATTAAAAAACATCAAAAATCAAAAACATCTAAACATCAATAACATATAAAACATCAAAAACATAAAAAACACCAAAATCATCAAAAACATCAAAAACATCATAAACATCAAAAACATCAAAAACAGCAAAAATATCAAAAACATCAAAAAGAGCAAAAACATCAAAAATTCAAAAACATGAAAAAACATCAAAAACATCTAAACATCAAAACCTTAAAAAACATCAAAACATCAAAACCTCAAAAACATCAAAAACATCTAAACATCAAAACATCAAAAACATCAAAAACATCAATAACATCAATAACATCAAAAACATCAAAATCATCAAAAAAACATCAATAACATATAAAACATCAAAGACATAAAAAACACCAAAAACATCAAAAACATCAAAAACATCAAAAACATTAAAAACATCAAAAAACCAAAAATATTAAAAAACATAAATAATTTCAAAACATCAATAACATCAAAAGCATCCAATCATCAAAAATATCAAAAACATCAAAAACATCATAAACATCAAAAACATCAAAAACATCTAAACATCGAAACGTCAAAAATATTAAAAATATCAAAAACATCGAAAACATCACAAATATCAAAAAACATCAAAACATCAAAAACATCGAAAACATTAAAAACATCAAAAAATCAAAAACAGCAAAAACATTAATAAAATCAAAAACACCAAAATCTTCAAAAACATCTAACCATCAAAACCCTCAAAAACATCAAAAACAATAAAAACATCAAAAACATCAAAACATAAAAAACATCAAAAACATCAAAACATAAAATCATAAAAAATCTCAAAAACATCAAAAACATCTAAAAACATCACAAGTCATCAAAAACATCAATAACATCAAAAACATCAGAAACATCAAAAACATCAAAAAACATCAAAAACATCAAAAACATCAAAAACATCAAAAACATCAAAAACATCAAAACATTAAAAACATCAGAAACATAAAAACATCATAAAATCAAAAACATACAAAACATCAAAATCATCAAAAACATCAAAAATCAAAATTTCAAAGACATCATTAACATATAAAACATCAAAACATTAAAAAAAAAACAAAAACACAAAAACATCAAAATCATCAATAATATATAAAACATCAAAGACTTCAAAAAAAAACCAAAAACATCAAAAATTTCAAAAACATCAATAACATCAAAAACATCCAATCATCAAAAATATCAAAAACATCAAAAACATCATAAACATCATAAACATCAAAACATCAAAAACATCAAAAACATCCAAACATCAAAAATATCAAAAATATCAAAAACATCTAAACATCGAAACGTCAAAAATATTAAAAATATCAAAACATCGAAAACATCACAAATATCAAAAACATCAAAACATCAAAAACATCAAAACATCAAAAACATCAAAAAAATCAAAAACATCAAAAACATTAATAAAATCAAAAACACCAAAATCTTCAAAAACATTAAAAACATCAAAAACATCAAAAATATCAAAAACATCAAAAACATCAAAACATAAAAAACATCAAAAACATCAAAAAATATCAAAAACATCAAAAACATCAAAACATTAAAAATATCAAAAACATAAAAACATAAAAAACATCATAAAATCAAAATAATCAAAAAACATCACAAATCATCAAAATCAAAAATTTCAAAGACATCATTAACATATAAAACATCAAAAACATCAAAATCATCAAAAACATCAAAAACATCAATAACATATAAAACATCAAAGACATAAAGGAAAAAAAACCAAAAACATCAAAAACATCAAAATTTCAAAAACATCAATAACATCAAAAGCATCCAATCATCAAAAATATCAAAAACATCAAAAACATCATAAACATCATAAACATCAAAACATCAAAAACATCAAAAACATCCAAACATCAAAAATATCAAAAATATCAAAAACATCTAAACATCGAAACGTCAAAAATATTAAAAATATCAAAAACATCGAAAACATCAAAAATATCAAAAACATCAAAACATCAAAAACATCAAAACATCAAAAACATCAAAACATCAAAAACATCAAAAAAATCAAAAACACCAAAAAACATTAATAAAATCAAAAAACACCAAAATCTTCAAAAACATTAAAAAACATCAAAACATCAAAAAAATCAAAAACATCAAAAACATCAAAACATCAAAAAACATCACAAACATCAAAAACATCAAAACATCAAAAGCATCTAAACATCAAAACCTCAAAAACATCAAATACATCGAAAACAATAAAAACATCAAAACATCAAAACATCAAAAACATCAAAACATCAAAAACATAAAAACATTATAAAATCAAAAACATCAAAAACATCAAAAACATTAATAACATTAAGAACATCAAAAACATCAAAAACATCAAAAACATCAAAAACATCAAAAACTTCAAAAACTTCAAAACATAAAACATAAAAAACATAAAAACACCAAAAACATCAAAACATCAAAACTTCAAAAACATCAAAAACATCAAAAACATCAAAAACATCAAAAACATCAAAACATCAAAAGCATCAAAAGCATCAAAAGCATCAAAAACATCAAAACCATCAAAAACATAACTAACATATAAAGCATATAAAACATCAAAAACATCAAAAACATCAAAAACATCAAAAACATCAAACACATCAAAAACATCAAAAACATCAAAAACATCAAAAACATCAAAAACATAAAAACACCAAAACATTAAAAATATTAAAAACATCAAAAACATCAAAAACATCAACAACATCAAAAACATCAAAAACTTCAAAAACATCAAAACATCAAAAACATAAAAAAACATAAAAACATAAAAACACCAAAAACATCAAAAACATCAAAAACATCAAAACATCAAAAACATCAAAAAACATCAAAAACATCAAAAACATCAAAAACATCAAAACATCAAAAACATCAAAAACATCAAAAACATCAAAAACATCAAAACATCAAAAACATTAAAAACATCAAAAACATCAACCAACTTCAAAAACTTCAAAAACATCAATAACATATAAAACATCAAAACATAAACACCAAAACATCAAAAACATCAAAAACTTCAAAAACATCAAAAACATCAAAAACATCAAAAACATCAAAAACATAAAAACATTATAAAATCAAAAACATCAAAAACATCAAAATCATCAAAAACGTTAAAAACATTAATAACATTAAGAACATCAAAAACATCAAAAACCTCAAAAACATCAAAAACATCAAAAACATCAATAACATATAAAACATCAAAAACATAAAAACACCAAAAACATCAAAAACATCAAAAAACATCAAAAACATCAAAAACATCAAAAGCATCAAAGCATCAAAAACATCAAAACCCATCAAAAACATCACTAACATATAAAAACATATAAAACATCAAAAACATAAAAAACATCAAAAACATCAAAAACATCAAATACATCAAAAACATCAAAAAAATCAAAAACATCAAAAATATTAATAAAATCAAAAACACCAAAATCTTCAAAAACATTAAAAACATCAAAACATCAAAAACATCAAAAACATCAAAACATCAAAAATATCAAAAACATCAAAAACATCACAAAACCTCGAAAACATCAAATACATCAAAACAATGAAAACATCAAAAACATCAATAACATATAAAACATCAAAACATCGAAAACATCAAAAACATCAATAACATCAAAAATATCAAAACATCAAAAATCAAAAACATCTAAACATCAATAACATATAAAACATCAAAAACATAAAAAACACCAAAATCATCAAAAACATCAAAAACATCAAAAAAATTAAAAGCATCAAAAAATCAAAGACATCATAAACATCAAAAACATCAAAAACATCAAAAATTCAAAAACATGAAAAACATCAAAACATCTAAACATCAAAACCTTAAAAAAATCTAAACATCAAAACCTCAAAAACATCAAAACATCTAAACATCAAAACCTCAAAAACATCAAAAACATCAAAACATAAAAAACATTAAAACATCAAAAACATAAAAACATCATAAAATCAAAAACATCAAAAACATCAATAACATCTATAACATCAAAAACATCAATAACAAATAAAACATCAAAGACATAAAAAACACAAAAACATCAAAAACATGAAAACATCAAAAAACCAAAAATATTAAAAAAACATAAATAATTTCAAAAACATCAATAACATTAAAACATTAAAAACATCAAAACATCAGAAACATAAAAACATCATAAAATCAAAAACATCACAAATCATCAAAAACATCAAAAAAATCAAAATTTCAAAGACATCATTAACATATAAAACATCAAAGACATAAAAAACACCAAAAACATCAAAACATCAAAAACATCGAAAACATTAAAAACATCAAAAACATAAATAAAATCAAAAACACCAAAATCTTCAAAAACATTAAAAACATCAAAACATTAAAAACATCAAAAACATCAAAATTATCAAAAACATCAAAAACATCAAAAAAAAACATCAAAAACATCAATAACATCAAAAACATCAAACCCTCAAAAACATAAAAAAACATCTAAACATCAAAACCCTCAAAAACATCAAAAACATCAAAAACATCAAAAAAACATCAAAATATAAAAACATCAAAACATAAAAACATAAAAATCTCAAAAACATCAAAAACATCTAAAAACATCACAAATCATCAAAAACATCAATAACATCAAAAACATCAGAAACATCAAACCCCATCAAAAAACATCAAAAACATCAAAAACATCAAAACATTAAAAACATCAAAACATCAGAAACATAAAAACATCATAAAATCAAAAACATCACTAATCATCAAAAACTTCAAAAAATCAAAATTTCAAAGACATCATAACATATTGAAACATCATAACATATGAAACATCAAAGACATAAAAAAAAACCAAAAACATAAAAAATTTCAAAAACATCAATAACATCAAAAGCATCCAATCATCAAAAATATCAAAAACATCAAAAACATCATAAACATCATAAACATCAAAACATCAAAACATCAAAAAACATCCAAACATCAAAAATATCAAAAACATCTAAACATCGAAACGTCAAAATATTAAAAAATATCAAAAACATCGAAAACATCAAAAAAATCAAAAACATCAAAAACATCAAAAACATCAAAAACATTAATAAAATCAAAAACACCAAAATCTTCAAAAACATTAAAAACATCAAAAACATCAAAAATATCAAAAACATCAAAAACATCAAAAAACATCACAAACATCAAAAACATCGAAACATCAAAACATCAAAAACATCAAAACATCAAAAACATCAAAATAAATCAAAAACATCAAAAACATCAAAAACATCAAAAACATCAAAAACATTAATAAAATCAAAAACACCAAAATCTTCAAAAACATTAAAAACATCAAAAATATCAAAAACATCAAAAACATCAAAAAACATCACAAACATCAAAAACATCAAAACATCAAAAACATCTAAACATCAAAACCTCAAAAACATCAAATACATCGAAAACATTAAAAACATCAAAACATCAAAATCATCAAAAACATCAAAACATTCAAAACATCAAAAACATAAAAACATTATAAAATCAAAAACATCAAAATCATCAAAAACATTAATAACATTAAGAACATCAAAACATCAACAACATCAAAAACATCAAAAACTTCAAAAACATAAAACATAAAAACATAAAAAAACACCAAAAACATCAAAAACATCAAAAACATCAAAAACATCAAAAACATCAAAAACATCAAAAACATCAAAAACATCAAAAGCATCAAAAGCATCAAAAGCATCAAAAACATCAAAACCATCAAAATCATCACTAACATATAAAACATATAAAACATCAAAAAACATAAAAAACATCAAAATCATCAAACACATCAAAAACATTAATAACATTAAGAACATCAAAAACATCAAAAACATCAACAACATCAAAAACATCAAAAACTTCAAAAACATATAAAACATAAAAAACATAAAAAACACCAAAAACATCAAAAACATCAAAAACTTCAAAATCATCAAAAACATCAAAACATTCAAAACATCAAAAACATAAAAACATTATAAAATCAAAATCATCAAAATCATCAAAAACATCAAAATCATCAAAAACATCAAAACATTCATAACATCAAAAACATAAAAACATTATAAAATCAAAAACATCAAAATCATCAAAAACATCAAAAACATTAATAACATTAAGAACATCAAAAACATCAAAAACATCAACAACATCAAAAACTTCAAAACATATAAAACATAAAAACATAAAAAACACCAAAAACATCAAAAACATCAAAAACTTCAAAAACATCAAAAACATCAAAAACATCAAAAAAACATCAAAAACATCAAAACCTCAAAAGCATCAAAAACTTCAAAACACCAAAAACATCAAAAACATTCAAAAAACATCAAAAACATAAAAACATAAAAACACAAAAACACCAAAAACATCAAAAACATCAAAAAACATCAAAAACATCAAAAACATCAAAAACATTAAATAAAATCAAAAACACCAAAATCTTCAAAAACATTAAAAACATCAAAAAATCAAAAACATCAAAAACATCTAAAAACATCACAAATCATCAAAACATCAATAACATCAAAACATCAAACAAAAACATCAAAAAACATCAAAAATATCAAAAACATCAAAACATTAAAAACATCAGAAACATAAAAACATCATAAAATCAAAAACATCACAAATCATCAAAAACATCAAAAAAATCAAAAATTTCAAAGACATCATTAACATATAAAACATCAAAGACATAAAAAAACAAAACCAAAAACACAAAAACATCAAAAACATCAAAAACATCAAAAGCATCAAAAGCATCAAAACATCAAAACATCAAAAACATCAAAACCATCAAAACATAAAAAACATATAAAACATCAAAAACATCAAAAACATCAAAACATCAAAAACAAAACATCAAAACATCAAAAAGTTCAAAAACATCAACAACATAAAAAACACCAAAAACATCAAAAACACCAAAAAACATCAAAACATCAAAAACATCAAAAACATCAAAAACATCAAAAACATCAAAAACATCAAAACATCAAAAACATCAAAACATCAAAACATCAAAAACATCAAAAACATCAAAACATCAAAAACATCAAAACATCAAAACATCAAAAACATCAAAAAAACAAAAACATCAAAAACATCAAAAACATCAAAACATCAAAACATCAAAAACATCAAAAACATCAAAAACATCAAAACATCAAAAACATCAAAAAATCAAAAACATCAAAAACATCAAAAACATCAAAAACATTAAAAACATCAAAAACTTCAAAATATCAATAACATCTAAAACATCAAAAACATAAAAAACACCAAAAACATCAAAAACATCAAAACTTCAAAAACATCAAAACATCAAAAACATCAAAAACATCAAAAACATCAAAAACATAAAAACATTAAAAATCAAAAACATCAAAAACATCAAAATCATCAAAAACATCAAAAACATTAATAACATTAAGAACATCAAAAACATCAAAAACATCAAAAACATCAAAAACTTCAAAAACATCAATAACATATAAAACATAAAAAACATAAAAAACACCAAAAACATCAAAAACATCAAAAACTTCAAAAACATCAAAAACATCAAAAACATCAAAAGCATCAAAAACATCAAAACCATCAAAATCATCACTAACATATAAAACATAAAAACATCAAAAACATCAAAAACATCAAAAACATCAAAAACATCAAAAACATCAAAAACATCAAAAACATCAAAAACATCAAAATCATCAAACACATCAAAAACATCAAAAACATCAAAAAGTTCAAAAACATCAAAAACATAAACACCAAAAACATCAAAAACACCAAAAACATCAAAAACATCAAAAACATCAAAAACATCAAAAACATCAAAAACATCAAAAACATCAAAACATCAAAAACATCAAAATCATCAAAAAAGCATCAAAACATTCAAAACATCAAAAACATAAAAACATTATAAAATCAAAAACATCAAAAACATTAATAACATTAAGAAAACAATAAAAACATCAAAAACATCAATAACATATAAAACATCAAAACATCGAAAACATCAAAAACATCAATAACATCAAAAACATCAAAACATCAAAATCAAAACATCTAAACATCAATAACATAAAAAACATCAAAAACATAAAAAACACCAAAATCATCAAAAACATCAAAAACATCAAAAAAAATTAAAAGCATCAAAAATCAAAGACATCATAAACATCAAAAACATCAAAAACATCAAAAAATTCAAAAACATGAAAAACATAAAAAACATCAAAAACATCAAAACATAAAAATCAAAACATCAAAACATCAAAACCTCAAAAACATCAAAAACATCTAAACATCAAAACCTCAAAAACATCAAAAAATCAAAACATAAAAAACATTAAAACATCAAAAACATAAAAACATCATAAAATCAAAAACATCAAAAACATCAATAACATCTATAACATCAATAACATATAAAACATCAAAGACATAAAAAACACCAAAAACATCAAAAACATGAAAAACATCAAAAAACAAAAATATTAAAAAAACATAAATAATTTCAAAAACATCAATAACATTAAAACATTAAAAACATCAAAACATCAGAAACATAAAAACATCATAAAATCAAAAACATCACAAATCATCAAAAACATCAAAAAATCAAAAATTTCAAAACATCAATAACATATAAACATAAAACATAAAAACATTAAAAACATCAAAAACACCAAAAACATCAAAAACATCAAAACATCAAAAACATCAAAAACATAAATAAAATCAAAAACACCAAAATCTTCAAAAACATTAAAAAACATCAAAACATTAAAAACATCAAAACATCAAAATATCAAAGACATCAAAAAACATCAAAAACATCAAAAACATCAATAACATCAAAAACATCAAAACCTCAAAAACATAAAGAACATCTAAACATCAAAACCTCAAAAACATCAAAAACATCAAAAACATCAAAATATAAAAAACATCAAAACATAAAAACATAAAAATCAAAAACATCAAAAACATCAAAAACATCACAAACATCAAAAACATCAATAACATCAAAAACATCAGAAAACATCAAAAACATCAAAAACATCAAAAAACATCAAAAACATCAAAACATCAAAACATTAAAACATCAAAACATCAAAAACATAAAAACATCATAAAATCAAAAACATCAAAAACATCAAAAACATCAAAAAATCAAAAATTTCAAAGACATCATTAACATAAAACATCAAAGACATAAAACATAAAAAAACCAAAACACAAAAACATCAAAAACATCAAAATCATCAAAAACATCAATAACATATGAAACATCAAAGACATAAAAACAACAAAAACATAAAAAATTTCAAAACATCAATAACATCAAAAGCATCCAATCATCAAAAATATCAAAAACATCAAAAACATCATAAACATCATAAACATCATAAACATCAAAAAGATCAAAAACATCAAAAACATCCAAACATCAAAAATATCAAAAACATCTAAACATCGAAACGTCAAAAATATTAAAAAATATCAAAAACATCGAAAACATCAAAAAATCAAAAACATCAAAACATCAAAAACATCAAAAACATCAAAAACATCAAAAACATCAATAAAATCAAAACACCAAAATCTTCAAAAACATTAAAAACATCAAAAACATCAAAAATATCAAAAACATCAAAAACATCACAAACATCAAAAACATCGAAACATCAAAACATCAAAAACATCAAAACATCAAAAACATCAAAAACAAAAAAACATCAAAAACATCAAAAACATAAAAAATCAAAAACACCAAAATCTTCAAAAACATTAAAAACATCAAAACATTAAAAACATCAAAACATCAAAAACATCAAAGACATCAAAAACATCAAAAACATCAAAAACATCAATAACATCAAAAACATCAAAACCTCAAAAACATAAAAAACATCTAAACATCAAAACCTCAAAAACATCAAAAACATCAAAATATAAAAAACATCAAAACATAAAAACATAAAAAATCTCAAAAACATCAAAAACATCTAAAAACATCACAAATCATCAAAAACATCAATAACATCAAAAACATCAGAAACATCAAAAACATCAAAAAACATCAAAAACATCAAAAACATCAAAACACTAAAAACATCAAAACATCAGAAACATAAAAACATCATAAAATCAAAAACATCACACATCATCAAAAACATCAAAAAATCAAAAATTTCAAAGACATCATTAACATATAAAACATCAAAGACATAAAAAACATCAAAAACACAAAAACATCAAAAACATCAAAATCATCAAAAACATCAATAACATATGAAACATCAAAGAGATAAAAAAAACCAAAAACATAAAAAATTTCAAAAACATCAATAACATCAAAAGCATCCAATCATCAAAAATATCAAAAACATCAAAAACATCATAAACATCATAAACATCATAAACATCAAAACATCAAAAACATCCAAACATCAAAAATATCAAAACATCTAAACATCGAAACGTCAAAAATATTAAAAATATCAAAAACATCAAAAACATCAAAAAAATCAAAAACATCAAAAACATCAAAAACATCAAAAAACATTAATAAAATCAAAAACACCAAAATCTTCAAAAACATTAAAAACATCAAAAACATCAAAAATATCAAAAACATCAAAAAAACATCAAAAAACATCACAAACATCAAAAACATCAAAACATCAAAAACATCAAAACATCAAAAACATCAAAAAAATCAAAAACATCAAAAACATCAAAAACATCAAAAACATCAAAAACATCAAAAACATCAAAAACATTAATAAAATCAAAAACACCAAAATCTTCAAAAACATTAAAAACATCAAAAATATCAAAAACATCAAAACATCAAAAAAAAACATCACAAACATCAAAACATCAAAAACATCTAAACATCAAAACCTCAAAAACATCAAATACATCAAAAACATTAAAAACATCAAAACATCAAAATCATCAAAAACATCAAAACATTCAAAACATCAAAAACATAAAAACATTATAAAATCAAAAACATCAAAATCATCAAAAACATCAAAAACATTAATAACATTAAGAACATCAAAAACATCAACAACATCAAAAACATCAAAAACTTCAAAAACATATAAAACATAAAAAACATAAAAAACACCAAAAACATCAAAAACATCAAAAACTTCAAAAACATCAAAAACATCAAAAACATCAAACACATCAAAAACATCAAAAGCATCAAAAGCATCAAAAGCATCAAAAACATCAAAATCATCAAAAACATCAAAACATTCATAACATCCAAAAACATAAAAACATTATAAAATCAAAACATCAAAATCATCACTAACATATAAACATATAAAACATCAAAACATAAAAACATCAAAATCATCAAACACATCAAAAAACATTAATAACATTAAGAACATCAAAAACATCAAAAACATCAACAACATCAAAAACATCAAAAACTTCAAAAACATATAAAACATAAAAACATAAAAACACCAAAAACATCAAAAACATCAAAAACTTCAAAATCATCAAAAACATCAAAACATTCAAAACATCAAAAACATAAAAACATTATAAAATCAAAATCATCAAAATCATCAAAAACATCAAAATCATCAAAAACATCAAAACATTCATAACATCCAAAAACATAAAAACATTATAAAATCAAAAACATCAAAATCATCAAAAACATCAAAAACATTAATAACATTAAGAACATCAAAAACATCAAAACATCAACAACATCAAAAACATCAAAAACTTCAAAAACATATAAAACATAAAAAACATAAAAACACCAAAAACATCAAAAACATCAAAAACTTCAAAAACATCAAAAACATCAAAAACATCAAAAATATCAAAAACATCAAAAACATCAAAAGCTCAAAAGCATCAAAAACTTCAAAACATCAAAAAGTTCAAAAACATCAACAACATAAAAACACCAAAAACATCAAAAACACCAAAAACATCAAAAACATCAAAAAAACATCAAAACATCAAAAACATCAAAAACATTAATAAAATCAAAAACACCAAAATCTTCAAAAACATTAAAAACATCAAAAATATCAAAAACATCAAAAACATCTAAAAACATCACAAATCATCAAAAACATCAATAACATCAAAAACATCAGAAACATCAAAACATCAAAAACATCAAAACATCAAAAACATCAAAACATTAAAAACATCAGAAACATAAAAACATCATAAAATCAAAAACATCACAAATCATCAAAAACATCAAAAAAATCAAAAATTTCAAAGACATCATTAACATATAAAACATCAAAGACATAAAAAAAAACCAAAAACACAAAAACATCAAAAACATCAAAAACATCAAAAACATCAAAAGCATCAAAAGCATCAAAAACATCAAAACCATCAAAATCATCACTAACATATAAAACATATAAAACATCAAAAACATCAAAATCATCAAACACATCAAAAACATCAAAAACATCAAAAAGTTCAAAAACATCAACAACATAAAAAACACCAAAACATCAAAAACACCAAAAACATCAAAAACATCAAAAACATCAAAACATTAAAAACATCAAAAACATCAAAAACATCAAAAACATCAAAAACATCAAAAACATCAAAAACATCAAAAACATCAAAAACATCAAAAACATCAAAAACATCAAAAACATCAAAAACATCAAAAACATCAAAAACATCAAAAACATCAAAAACATCAAAAACATCAAAAACATCAAAAACTTCAAAAACATCAAAAACATTAAAAACATCAAAACTTCAAAAATATCAATAACATATAAAACATCAAAAACATAAAAACACCAAAAACATCAAAAACATCAAAAACTTCAAAAACATCAAAAACATCAAAAACATCAAAAACATCAAAAACATAAAAACATTATAAAATCAAAAACATCAAAAACATCAAAATCATCAAAAACATCAAAAACATTAAAACATCAAAAACATCAAAACATCAAAAACATCAAAACTTCAAAAACATCAATAACATATAAAACATCAAAAACATAAAAACACCAAAAACATCAAAAACATCAAAAACTTCAAAAACATCAAAAGCATCAAAAACATCAAAAGCATCAAAAACATCAAAACCATCAAAATCATCACTAACATATAAAACATATAAAACATCAAAAACATAAAAACATCAAAAACATCAAAACATCAAAAACATCAAATACATCAAAAAACATCAAAACATCAAAATCATCAAACACATCAAAAACATCAAAAACATCAAAAAGTTCAAAAACATCAAAAACATAAACACCAAAAACATCAAAAACACCAAAAACATCAAAAACATCAAAAACATCAAAAACATTAAAAACATCAAAACATCAAAAACATCAAAATCATCAAAAACATCAAAACATTCAAAACATCAAAAACATATAAACATTATAAAATCAAAAACATCAAAAACATTAATAACATTAAGAAGAGCAAAAGAAATTGTTTCTGCACTGATTCAAGCCTATCTTGATGAACCCTATACTGGGGAACCAGATATTAGATCCATACTCCAAAATAGGTTGAACCAGTGAGATGATCAAGTGTTTAGATAAATGTAGGGATCGTTAAATTCTTTTGACCAACGTTTAATAAATCAAGGACACCCATGGCACCTATTAGAAGCGGCCAAAATATGCTTATCAAACTTTTAATTTTGAATCAAGAAGGATACCTAAATCAGTTACTGACTCTATTCGCTCAAGTGGAGTATCGTAAGATGATAATTATTTAAATGGAGAATACCCTAAAAAATGTCATAAGGTTTACATTTATTGCGGAGTAAAGATTTAATAAATTTACAGCAGCACGATTGAAAACCTCAAGGTCAGATTGCAATCTGTAGGCTGGTATGGGATCATTAAGTCGGACAAATCTTAACATCATCAGCATACGCAAGTATGCGAGGTATGATATAACGGACGGTAGATCATTTATAAATAATGTAAACAGTAATGGGCCTAAATGACTTCCTTGGGGTACGCCGGAAGTGACTTGGACAGTCTTGGAACGCCCCCGTAAAATACTCTTTGGAATCCTAGAGATATGAAGATATCCACAAAATTAAGTTCTGTGGAAATCAGAAAGATTGAGCTTGTAGAATAAGAGACTATGGTTGACAGAATCAAAAACCCCACTGAAATCAGTGTAAATGACATCTTTTGTAATTTGCATTTGGAACCCTTCAATAACAATTGATGAAAATTCTAATAAGTTAGTGGTAGTAGACCTACATTCAAAACCCATGCTGGTAGAGTTATAGATTTACAGCAGTGTTGTAGTTGAGAAGTTGTTAGTTTCTCAAATGCTTTGGGAATAACAGACAACTTGGAGATACCTCTATAGTTTTGAACGTTGGTTATTTCCTTTTTCCAGAAGGAATAATATTAAGAATCTTTCAAAAATTAGGAAAGAGCACAACTCTACAGACAATTCAAATAATTTTTAAAAGTGGTTTACAAAGTCCTCTGCACAGAACCTAAGCATGCAACTTGGAACACCGTCCCAGGGCCAGGAGAAAACTGGTTTACATGACTTAAGTTCCACGTAGAGTAAACTTTCAGAAAGTAGGGATGACAAAAATGCAATTCACTTTGATTTACTTGATACAGTTAAGACTGGGCTCTATAAAAAGTTGATGTGTAATAGGTCGTTTGAAAAAAATCAGCAAACAGATCAACAAATACACGTCATTAAAATATCCTTTTTCATAAAATAATGTTGTTGGAAGTGTTGACATCTTTCAAGCTCAGTGCTGAGAAGTCATAAAGCGTTTCGGGTCACGCTGAAACGTAAGTCTACTGCTAAAATAATCCTTTGTAGCAATTCGTTAGCGTGGAGAAATCGGAACGAGCAACAGTGTAGCGAGAAAAATATAAGTGAGAGCCAGTTTCCTTATATTTTTATAAGCTTTGATTTTTATTCTTTGCTTTGTTAGTTCTTTTGGTAAACCATAACGGTCTATTAGACAATTGTGGAAGTACCAAAAGAACATAGGCATCAACAGAGAGTTTAATGTAGAATAAGTGTCCAGGTCAATACACGAAGAAAGTTGGGACCAGTCAGTACGTAAAAAGAAGCAAGAAAGTTTTTAAAAATCGGTCTTCCGAAAACGAACTCGCTTCTCCATTACTTCTACAACCAGAAACACTTGCTGGTAAGTCAATCAGCACCTCAGAGTAGGGTGGTAGGGATCAGGTGAGGAAATAGGATTTAATCTGGACTCGTGCAGGCAATTGGGATCAAAACAAAAATCAGATCAAGCATTTTGCCTAAGGCAATTTGGTATAGAATTGGTTTGGGAGAACAAAACTACTCCTCAAAAAGAGCTATCAACAAAGACATGAGTTTGACGAAGGATTCAATACGTTGGACTCACATGACGAGAAAGCCACGAAATTCCAGAAATATTAAAATCTCCAAGAACTATTAAGAAATCACGATCGGAAGGCTTTTACGAAATACTATTGATTACAGAAAAATGGGATAAATACAGAGAGTTATCTGAGGCAGGAGGTATATATGAGCAGATAAAAATACTAAAACACTACAATAAATTAGTTTTACAGCTACAAAGCTAGATATCTAAATCACTACCTAAATCTACATGCTCAGAAGTATAGCATCTCGACAGCAATAAGTACACCACCACCACGACGCTGCATGCGATCACGTCTATAGACAGAAAATTTGTTAGTAAGATTTCAGTGTTCAGAATATGTCCTTAACCAGTTTCAGTGAAGGCAATGACATGAAAAGGAAAATTTAAGCTATCTAAATAAACATTATTAGTTTGCGAGCCTCTTATTTGATAGCCAAGCAGGGAAGTTAGTTTTTGAGCTATCAGATGGAGTTTGAGGCTTAGAGGAATTAGTGAGTAACATTTGGAAGTAAATCGGTGGCCGATTTTTCTTTTATTATACTCTTTAATAATTAAGTATTCCGGCCAAAGTCTTTTGAGCAAACTTTACTAAATATAAGCAGGAACCTTATTTTGAATGATGCGATTTCCCCGTTCATATGAGAAGTTAAATTTTCCACCTTTTAATGATGCTTGAATTTTTGGACCGAATAAAGGTCTAATGTCGTCCAAATCGACGTATTAGGGCAACCTGAAAACAAAAATTTGTTTCTTAGGTGGGACACCTACTATGGTGATAGCAACTGTAACCAAAACTTTCGGGACAGGAGCATCTGTAGTAGCTGGTAGAACGTTAGGTGCAGCAGAAGGTTGATCATGTTGGTTCTGCAACATTAGCAACTGCCTTGGAAGGTACCGAGACTGAAACGGGATCAGAACAAATGACATCATGGGAACAATGTCGACGTCGGCAATCGTGACGCTGACGAGTGTCGAGGGTGGGAGACGTAAGGGGACGTGGGTATTATTCCCGGAACAGACGAGTTGTTGACCGGTTCAGTGACATCAAGTTCGTTTGGGCCCAATGGACAAACAGT